>JANHJO010002248.1:51406-63270 GCA_032468235.1 Pseudoxyrhopus heterurus | reverse complement strand
AAACAACCATTTCAAATTTTCAGAAAGAAGAACAGGAATTTTGTGCAAAATGTGCTCAAGGAAATAACATTCCAGATAATAATATTCCCTGGTAAGATCCTACAATGAGGTGCTGATTTTGGGGAGAAAGGAGGCAATATAGAAAGTCTTTTACTTAATTATTTGCAAGAATATATTTCCACAAGTGACTTAATTAACAAGATTTGGCAATCATGTCATCAAAGAATAAAGTAAAAAAAAAAAAAGGAATCATTTAATGGGTAGGGAGCTTTATCTAAACACCAGAAAATAATTGTGGGATCATCTGACAACCAACACTATTTCTGGTGTGCACTGCTGAGAAATGATAAAGATACGCATGAAACACATCATAATAGACTTAATTATCATTCCACTATGATTAGATTGTCCTCGGTGGTCTCATTATTAATATGATCCCTTTGATATGAAGTGAGCCTTGACAATTACTGAATCCAATTGTCTCTATCATTTGTCTCCATTATTTGCCATTTGCTAAAGAAGTTAAGACCTTTTTTTTTTTACAGAAGCAATGGCCCTGTTTAACATCTTTAGTGTTATGAATTGGAATGAGCTTCTTGAAATCCAGATTAAGATCAAACTACTAGTTGCGTGCAGTCCCAGTTTGCTTCAAGCTACTGAGGTTGACTCAGCCTTCCATCCTTCCGAGGTTGATCAAATGAGAATCCAGATTGTTGGGGGCAACATGCTGACACTGTAAGGCACCCAGAGAGTGCTGTAAAGCACCATGGGGCAGTATATAAGTCTAAGTGCTATTGCTATTGCTATTGCTACCGCAGAGCTCTGCTTGTTGAATCTCTGCTGTTTCTTGGGATTCAATTTTCTGAATGTGATGTGCATACTTCAATTTAATAATCTTGAGCAAAGCTGAGGATTAACATGTCTTGGTCTTCAGTGATTTGTACATCCTAATTTAATTCAGGATTTTCAACATACCCTGGAAGGAGAGATTTCTCTCAGTAACGTAGGCTTTGAAATTGCAATTGTTGAGCTGTAGTGCCATCTAACGGACTGATGAAAAAATGAAACACTCTGAAACAAGGAAATGTTTTGGTGACATATGAAAAGCAGGTAGGGCCACCACCTCCATCTAGGCTTTTTTGACCATACCTTGCAGATACCTGTATACCTCATTGCCATTCATCAAGACTTTGTTTCTCTAAGCTAGACATATCCAAGCCTTCTATTATTTGTGAGAATTTCCTTCCACATCCTTAGCCATCCAGTATGTTTTCCTCTGGAGACATTACAAATTTTCAATGTTTTTCGAGGAAGGCAACGTCCAGAACTAAAGCTCATATGCCTCATATTTTGGGAGACCTCTGGCTAATGCAGAATTGAAAGGAACAATGTCTTCTTTTGCACCAGACTTAAGATAATTTAATTTCAGGTAATATAACTGATGTGTGCGCTTCTCTCTTTGCTGATTATCCAAGCAGGAGAAGATATAAAGTATTTGAATGCTTTAAACAGCAATCCAACCCGTGGCCAGCCAAAAATGAGCCAGCTCTTCCATCAAAAAAAAATAGATTATCATTTCCTAGAGAAAATAGATAGTAAAATAACTAACTGCTTCTTCTGGCCATTTCTATGTCAGTTCATTTATAGTTTGTTTTTCCTGATTAGAAACACTCCTCCTGGGAACAGGTGTAATTAGATAGGAAACTGACTGGCTAAGGATTACAATTGAGCTGTGTGCATTTAATTAGACTCCAAGAAGCTTATTTCAGTTCTACTATCACCATTAGGAGAGGGGGGAAATCATAATCACATATACATACGCCCTTATTTGAAACAGCTTTGAAACCGGTCATTTAAGCTGCTTGGTTAAGAAGATCTGCTCTCCCACACCCTGGTCAAAACAATAGCTTGTTGTTGGATAATTGCCTTGCTGATTATAATCTCCACACTCTACACAAACACTGTATTTGTTGGACCACGTTATTCTGCACAGCCTGAAGGCTCCAGGATCAAAATTTCCCATCATGAGCATCAACAGAGAGGAAGTCAAAACTTTCTTGGATAGCAATCCAGATTTTGCCAAGGAGTATTTTGAGAAGAAACTGGAGGAAGGAGTCTTCTGTCCCAAGATGAATGGTGAACAGTCCTCAGAAGATAGCATAGGTCTTGAGGGGGTGGACCCGGTAGAAACAGAAACTCTTTTCGAGCTGATAGAAGACATGCAGGACAGCATCAACATGGAGAAAGTGGTCTTCAAGACGCTCAAAAGAATCAGCGCTCTCATCAAAGCTGCGTGGTGCAGTCTGTTTATGTACAGGCAACGAAATGGCACCCCAGAGCTGGCTAGCCGGCTGTTCAACGTTCATAAGGACAGCACTTTGGAAGAATGTCTGGTGGCCTCTGACTCTGAAATTGTTTTCCCACTGGACACAGGTGTATTGGGCCATGTTGCTCAGACCAAGAAGACCATAAACATCCAGAATGCTCTTGAGGTAAGGCTTGAGGTTACTCTGTTATTGATAAATGCCAAAGAATAAAAAATAACTAGTATCCATATTTCAGAAGGATTTTAAGAAGGCAGGGATTCTTTCACTATGATTTAAGGAGCACCTAGCCATTCTTGGCTGATCTCAAACAGCTAAGCGGGGTCAGTCCTGGCCAGTATATCTTTGGGAGACCAAGGATGTAGGCTAGATTGAACATTTGCAGAAATAACCCCCAAAAGACAGTAGCAAATTGCTTCCCTATTGCCTGCCAGAAAACTTCATGCATGTGTCCATTAAGTTACAGGGAGATGAAGCTGGTTGGTAGGAAATTTTATCTTTATCTGGCAGTTCCTTGTGGACTTTCAGGGAGCCACTGGAGATACAGCTCCCCTTGATGAAAAAAATATAGACTTTTTAAATAAAAAAAGACAATACCAACTTTACCTCTCCTTAGCCCCAACTGGCATGCCCTAAGCAAAGGATTGTGGGAATTATTATGGAGATCATCAGGTTGCCTATCTTTGGCCTAAGAAAATAACTCTATGGAGATATATAAAATAATTCATAGTGAGTTAAAAATAGACAATGTTTTCCTCCCTCTCTCATAATATTTAAACAAGAGATCATCCAATGACTTAAAATGTAAGAGACTCAGAAGTAATAAAGGACATCAGACAGCTGTTTGTTAAATTAAGGAATTTGCTTCTTCAAAATGTCCTGGTAGCCATAAATATAAGTTTCAAAAGAAGAGTAGAAGAGTAGACAATCAAATGGGATTGGACATTCAAAGGACGAACCTCTAGTTGGCTGGCTATCATCCCCAGAATTGAAGGCAACATAGCCTAACTCTCATTGGTTATAAGCAACAGTAGAGATGATAATTGTCCTTGTGTCATTAACTTGGTTTCCTGGATTCATCTACCTGGTCAACTCAAAATGCTGGATAGATCTTTGGTTTGACCCAGCACAGTCTGCTCATGTTCTTCATAGAAGAAAACAGTAAATATAATACAGTGGTACCTTGGTACTTAGCTGCTTTGAAACTCATCGAATTTGGTACTCAGTGCATTTTAACACGAAAATTTTGACCCGGTACTCATCATTTGTTTGGTACTCAATGCACACAACTTGTCAGTGTTGGCTGCCTTGTGACTCACTACATTATTCCTTATGGGGAAAAAATTGCTTGGTGCTCATTGTTTTTGGCACTCATCATGCCTCCCAGAACCAATTAATGATGAGTACCAAGGTACCACTGTAGAGGCTTACTTATTATGGGGGGTGGGGTTTGGCTGTGTACCTATTTCTCTACTTGATGTGCCTAGATGATTTAAAGAGCAGCAGCTCTTTAAATCAAAGATTTGTTGCACATCATGAGTTGTATCATAAGAAGCCTTTTACAAATCTAGAAACAATAAGAAAAACAGAATAATTGTGTTTACATTCCTCATGTGTTCATCTATTTTGCCATTCTCTTGTTGTGGTTTAGCACACTAAAGATCTCTTTGTTGGCTCCTTTTTCTCTAGACATTAAGTTCTCTTATTTATTCTCTTTGTAATGATATTTTTGGGGTTTTTTTCTTTCGATCTATCCATTCCTTTTAAATAGCCTTCTCTGGTCTATATGTTTCTGGCTAGACTGTTATTAGCATTTTGTTATTCTCTACATATGGAATCTGCTTCCAAACCACTGGTTGGCTCTTTCTTTCTACCATTTTGCATTTTTTTCTCCTGTATTTTCTTCGTGGATTCTTCTTGACTATCCTATGGCACATTACAGAACTTTTCCCCTCTTCTTTCCCTCCCGACACCTTCCTTTGCAATGGCATGGCTATTCAGTTGACTATCTCTGCTATGCTGGCTTGGAGTGAGGGGGTTATATCGGGCAAATTGGAGAAAATAAGGGTATTTCTATAGGGATGATATGGAGGTTAAAAGCTATCAACTCTGACTCTGAACTGGTATGTCCATTGATGGGAGGTTTAGCATCTTCTGAGCTTCTCTTGCATGGTGGATAATTTTTGTTGGAGAATGATAACATTTACACAATAGACTTGCATAAAGTTATTTTTAAAATGGATTTAACACATTTATATAGCTGCCCATCTCACATAATAACTCTTAGATTGAACGTAAGAAGAGTGATTCACAGCACTAGCTATCCATTAAATTTGCAGACCACATGAGATCTTCAGAAGACTCTATAGCAGTTTAGGATTTCTTGCAAGATATCAGTTCTATATCTACCTTCTTAATTCCAGCCCAAAGTGGATATACAAACTTCCTACCTTACTCCCATCCCTCAACTATAAGGGGAAGTAGGTTGAGTGAAACCAGCTCATCATTATCTAATTGAGCTCCTATGGGTGAACATCTCCTTTCTTTGGTCGCTTAAACATCATCAGAACTATCTTGTTTCAAGCAATCAAACTGAAAGTTGTATCATCAAATAATTTTGAAGAATTGCAGAAATTGGAAGGGATCCTTAAGAGGTTCTGAATTAGTGAAATATGATTGGTGCACAAGAAGGAACATGCCTCGAGATGCCTGTGGTTTGGAAGCATGGACAGGGGATTGCTCTTCTCCTATTAGTGTTAGACATTGAAGTAGATGGTTATTTAGTCCAATAATACAGGGCTCTTTCTAAGTTCTTCAAAGAACTTAGAAATTTTAGTCACCATTGAACAGTAATATTCAAAAGATTTTCAAATATAATTTGCTAACACCAATTTGCTTGAGAAAAGTTTTTCAAGTGAGAAGGGTGTGCTACTGCCTTCACTCTCCAAGAAATAGGCTGAAGCTAACCAGGTTTGCTCACACTACAATTGACCTTGAAGTGTTGAGAACCAATCAATAGTCCTTCTAGCTAATCATCTGAAGAGCACTATGTCCCTGCTGTTGCCATTCATTGGGTAAACACTACTGTTGCTAAGAGCGGGAAGCCAACAAGCTGTCAGGGCCCATCTCCCTGCTAAAAAAAAAGAAATAGATACGCCTAAATGACGGTGGAAGGGGAGGATCCTAAGAGAGAGAAATGGAAATTCCTGACAATGGAAAATGACTCACCTGCACTTAAGCTCCTCAGAACATCAGCCTCTCAAGTTAGAAACTAGAACATTTCCACGTGCTGTCTTGTAGCTGACCTGGAAGAAAATTAACTTGGTTAACTAAGGACAATGGAGTGGAATCAACAAAATGTTGTGGCAGTCTAGGAATAGTGCCTTCGGGGAAGTTCCTGAATGGAATACTGTTGGCGAGCAACCATCCCAGTTGGGAGGAGGACCCAAGGGGGAAATTAGCATGGAACCCTTAGGTAAACCCGAGAGGCAAGGCCTGATCCCCCCCACTGCATCTTGAATGCCATTGAGCCTTATCTAGTCTTTCCCAAGGGAAAGCTACCACTCTGGGGAGATTCCTGTAGAATAAACATACAACAATAAAGTAGCTTCTTTGAACTCCACACATGTGGGTCTGATTGTTAGAGCCTGACAAAAACAAAAGTACAGGTATTCCTCAACTTAACAACAGTTCATTTAATGACTATTCAAAGTTAGATTGTATCCTATCGTATCTGCACACACACAAGTCAGTATTATTAATTTCAAATCCCTGCAGTCCGTAAATGCTGGGATTACTTCATTGTTAAGTACGCTTTCATAATTGGGTTATTTGCTCATCACAGACCCGTAGGTAGGATACAGTAGATAAGGTAAACAAATAGTCCCTTCCACGTGGAATTAAAACCAGCTTGATTCCCTTTCCCTGTGGCGTGACATTTTAAATAGCCTTTATTGTGTAATTTACCCTTCCCCAATTGAATGCCCTCTAGATATGTTAAGACAGCAGCTTCCATATTTTCCCTAGAGAATTGATCATATTTAATTTCCAACAGATCTCTATGGCATCCAGTTAGGTAAAGTGGTGAATTTTTACTTTGAAGGACAGAGCAAGTAGAACCTTACTGGCAAATAGATAATTTGCAAATGAAAGGAGACAGATTGCGAATCCATGGAGAGGCAATGCTAGACTCAAGAATCATTGTAAAATCTCAAACATGGTTTTCCCCCAGGATGAATATAGCTTTGCTGCAGATCAGTTCCAAATTTGGGTCAAAACTCCTCCCATTTAGTGTGACCTCCAGGTTGGTGTCTCCTTGTCATTGCACCTCTAGAGGACAATCTATCTAACATGACAACACTGTTTTTACTGGGATTTTAGAAGTCATACCAAGATACTTTTGGAACAAAAAAAAATCAGATATGATTTTTATATTATTGTATATAGAAAAAAAAGATGAAAAAGGATTAGGCTGTTAGGTTAGATACTAAGTGTTCTTATTTCTTTTCTTTCTTTCTTTTTTAAAACAGTGCCAACAGTTCAGTACGTTTGTTGATGAACTCACTGAGTCTACTACAAAGAACATTCTTGCCACGCCAATAATGAATGGCAAAGATGTGGTTGCTGTGATCATGGCAGTGAATAAGATTGGAGGTCCTTTTTTCACCAGTGCAGATGAAAATGTAAGTACTGGGAAAGTGTCTTTTGAGACATTCTCTAGTTCCCAATGTCTACATTTAAATGTAACTGCATTGCCGTATCTTATGTAACTGAGCAAATATTTTTTTTAATGTCTCAGCTGTTCCTGAAGTATCTCAATTTTGCCTCCTTGAACCTGAAAATTTATCATCTGAGCTACCTTCATAATTGCGAAACACGAAGAGGTCAGGTGAGGAAACGTCTCTAAACTTATCGGTTATCTCTAAACCTACCTGTTTTGTGTGTGTGTGTGCACACACACACATATGTGTGTAAAAGGCACCAAATTTTTAACCAATTCTCAAAATGTGCCTGTGACCCAGGATTGCTTTGTTTTGACAAGAACATCTTCTGTCAAAGGGCTTTCAGAAATTATTGACTATATGTCTTGAGGATCATAGAAAGGTGACAAAACCAGAACGAGACTGGAACAAACTTTATTGAAACCTTATAGGTTCAAAATAGATTGAACCTTTTCTGCCTTCTTATATTTCTTGGCTCTTGGTCTTCTCTCTGCTTAGTTTCAAAATCTGGAATGGTTCAGTCCTCTACACAGGTATCCCTTAATATATGGTCAGAATCAAGGAACATAGAACATATAATAATAGAGTCGGAAGCTACCTCAGATGTTTTCTAGTCCAACCCACTGCTCAAGCAGAGACCCTATACCATTTCAGATAAATGGTTGTCCAGTCACTTTTTGAAAGCCTCCAGTGATGGAGCACTCACAACTTCTGAAGGCAAGCTATTCCATTGGTTGATTGTTCTCACCATTAGGAAATTTCTCTACTTCTAGATTGCTTCTCTCCTTGATTAGTTTCCATCCATTGTTTCATGTCTTGCCTTTTGGTGCTTTGGAAAATAGGTTGACCCCCTCATCTTTGTAGGAGCCCCTCAAATATTAGAATGCTAGACAAAGGTCAATTGCAATTTTAAAAATTTATCAATGTGGGATATGAATATTTTCAGAAACTTGATGGAAAATGGGCCACCATCAGGCAATATACCATTTGGTATCCTCAGCATTTGTATGAATATTAAAAACCAAAGAGTTTAAAAGCTATTGTATTCTACAGATACAGAAATTAAAATCAAGGCAGGTTTATATTGGTATCTTTCTCATATCTTCTATTTTCTCTGGACTAAGTAAACTTTTCTGACACTCCCTTAACCATTTGATTATTCTTGGTCCCTTCCTTTTCACATTATAGAAAACAAATGTCTGTCATAATTTATTTCAGTCCATGATCAGAATTCCAAAGACAAATATTTGAATGATGTTTACTCTGCTGGACCATTTTTGATGTGTTTTTTTTTAAATATGATCTCTGGAACATTTTAAAGATAACTACAGTATTCAGTATTTACTCAAAGTATTTACCATTTTAAACAGATACTGAATAGAAAGTATATACTGCTTGAAGCAACTGAAACAATTTTGTAGCATAAAGAATATTGTTCATACTGTTTGCCTAATCCAGTTCAGGAAATTTCAGCAAGAGAGATAAAAAGAGTTTAGTTGTTTATGGTTTTTTTCTGTACATTACATGGTACATGTTGAGAAGGAAATAGCTTCATAGTAGTGCTTGACAATTCAGAATCTTAAATACTTGGTCATGATTCGAAAATTTAAATGATTTTCTATGAGTCTCCTAGGTACTTCTCGGTTCCACTCATAAAGTCTCAGATTTTGCTGATTACCACCCACTTTTTCTATTTTCATCTATATACGGTGGTATTTTGGTTCTTGTCATTAATTGGTTACAAGAGGTACGATGAGTACCAAAAATTATGAGTACCAAACAAATTTTTCTCATAAGGAATAATGTAATGAGTCCCAAGGCAGCAACATCAACAAATTCTAGCTTGGACGTTGAGTTCCAAACAAATGATGAGTACCGGGACAACATTTACAGGTCAAAATTCTTTGAGTACCAAATTTGATAAGTTTCAAAATAGTTGAGTACCAAAGTACCACTGTACTGCTATTTTCTCTACTATCATCCTATTGTGTCCCCATTGGAGTCTTCCAATTTGATTGGTGGTATACCCAAATCATATTCCTACACCCCCCAAACACCCCCACACATATGCAATCATCATCCAACATATACAACACATGTATTTATATACAATCATTCTCTTTCTCTTTCTTACACACACACATAGATATGTTTGTCTGTGTGTACACACAAACACACCCATACACATATCATACTGTAATCACTATTTTTTTTCCATAAAAATTATCGTTAGGAATGTTCAAATATCACACATCAAACGAGTAAGGAAGTGTTTAAAAGAAAATTACAATTTATTTTAACATTTAATGTAATTTATATAATAAATTGTGTATGAAGCCTGGCCTGACTTTATCCATGAGATCTAATTTTTATTAAGACAGAAAGAGAGAGAAATCAGAAATGGTGCTTCTGAATTCAGTAGACTGTCTAGGCAATTTACCTTACTAGTTTTGGTCTTCTGCAGGTTTTACTGTGGTCAGCAAATAAAGTATTTGAGGAACTGACTGACATCGAAAGACAATTCCACAAATCTTTTTACACAGTGAGAGCGTATTTGAACTGTGACAGGTATTCAGTAGGTCTTCTGGATATGAGCAAGCAAAAGGTAAATGTTTCCTAAGTGTGGCTCAGTGTAAGCTTGTCTATTTCAGTTCCACAAGTTTTCATGTCCTCTTCCATTTACATCAAAATGTTTGTATAGCAAAATCAGAATGAAACAAACAAAATACTGCAACATTTACAGTGCTATTATCCGCTATTCTTCAAAATATTTCCCTAACATATTTAGTTTTGATAGAAGATAATATTTGTAGCTCCTGGTTGAACTGTGGGCTCCTTGATACTCTTTTAGTTTGGTGGTTTTCTTGCAGATGTTTCATTACCAAACTAAGTAATATCATCAATGCTAGATCAACCAAGCTCAAAGTGTACCAAGGATCCCATATTTAGTTTCACAAATTGATCTTTCTGTACACAAATTATGTGCCCAGTCATTGAAATACAGCATTTTCCTGCCACATTTTCCTATAGAATTGTGCAAGTCAAACAATTTATTTGGAACGTTTTCCCAATTTCATATCAGTTTATTGGTTAATTTGGTTAAATTTATTATTTCCATGCCAGTGGCAACAGCTCATCTTTTCCATTGGAAATGATAGGGATGAAAGTTGGGGGTTTTCATATGCAAACTTCATGTACTTAAATTTCAGAATTTACTTGAGTTACTTGGATTTCAGCAAGGGAAAAATGATGCAAATATTCAAAAATAGTTTCACAAAGAACTTCTATTTCTTCCAACTTAAAAAAAAGTATATTAGGACTAGGGTTTTTACTTTTTACTTTTACTATTTTTTAAAATGTATTTATCTTATAACTTTTATTTCATTTTCTAGGAATTCTTTGACTTGTGGCCAGTACTAATGGGTGAAGTTCCACCTTATTCAGGACCTCGAACTCCAGATGGCAGAGTAAGTTACTAACCAGATAAGATATCTTTCTCTATTGGCTGTCCTGTTATGAATGTCAACTCTGGTTTCTGTTTTTTTTTTTTTAGGAAATTGTCTTTTATAAGGTCATTGATTATATTTTACATGGAAAGGAAGAAATTAAAGTTATCCCGTAAGTAAAGTAAAATAATTGCAGGGGCGGCATTGATACAAAGTTGTATGCAGTCAATTCCTTCAATCTAATCCACAGAATGTTGTTGTTTAGTCCAACTCTTTGCCGCTCCATGGACCATAACATGACAGGCCCCCCGTCCTCCACTGTCTCTTGGAGTTTGTCCAAATTTATGTTCATTGCATCAATGATACTATCTAACCATGATTCTATAGAATACAAGATCATTTTTTAAATAAAGAGTAAAAAAAAAATCAGTGTGTGGTTGTGAGTACCGCCCTGTCCGTGGGGCCCCTCAGATGTGTTGAAATTGTATTTCCAACCAGACTAATTAATTGAGAATTATTTGGGAATTTCTAGAGTTATAGTCGTTACCATCTGGAGAACCTCAAGCTGAGAAGAAAGAGTTGGAGTGTTGTGACTGAGCTCAGATGTTCACTTACTTATAAAGATAATTAACTCTCAACCTAACATATTTTACACCTTTTTATGAGAATAAGTAATATCCTGCCTCTTTCATTTTGGTGGGAAATGAGGTTCTTTTTTAAAAAACATACATATAAATGTATGAATTCAAGCAAAGGTCCTACAATGAATCTGCAGCTAATAACAAGTCCACCGTGTAACTTAAGATAAAAAAGTATAATGAAGAAAATTAAGCTGAAAATATATCTATTGCTGGAACATTCCAATGTAACTGTAGAGCAAGGGTGTCAAACTCAAGGCCTGAGGGCCGGATCTGGCCTGTGGTGTGCTTAGATCTGGCCCACAAGGCTGCCCTGGAAACAGCGAAGGACCAGCTCATGGTGTCTCTGCCAGCAAAAATAAGTTTTGCTTCTCTGGCAGAGGGTTACAGGAGGCCATTGCAGCCGAAAACGGAGCTCAGCAGCCTGTTTTCACTGGCAGAGCGCTTGGGCCACCACAGGAGCCCCGACATGAATGACGCTGAGCTGGCAATGCCCATCCTGGCCATGCTCACCCCAGTCCCCTGAGGTCAAACCAGGGGTGGGTTTCAACTGGTATAACAACCGGTTCTGTTGGTTTTTCTAAAAAAATAACAATAATTTTTTTTTTGCCCGCCTGCCCGCCCGGAGCCTCTAGCTGCCTTTATTTGCTGTGTTTTCAGCACAGCTGATGATCGGGGAAGTGCACCTCACCTGTTTTTCCCCCTAGAGGCTGCTGCAGGAAGTTTGTGTTTTAA
>JANHJO010002248.1:23817-34820 GCA_032468235.1 Pseudoxyrhopus heterurus | reverse complement strand
AAACGGAGATGAGCACCACCCCCTAGAGTCGGGAATGACTAGCACGTATGTGCGAGGGGAACCTTTACCTTTACCTTTTATGCCAATATAACCAACAGGATTACAAATAAGCTAACATAAAGATAAATTTAGTTAAACTTATTCTGTTGCACCATTGCTATTGTTCTTAGTATCTATGTTACTATTTCTTTTTTTCCCTTGTTTTTCCTCTGTAAATGAGATGCCCTGACAATACACTGTATTCAAAATGTTTATGAATAAATATTTTTTTAAAAATGGACAAAGGGGCTGAGAAGGAATGGTTCAAGGACAGATGGTCTCTCTCCTCTGTAGATCATTTCATCTTAAAATTCACCCAATTTCAAAAGCAAACGTGGTCACTGAATGGAAGTCACCCAAATTTATATACAGAGAGAAATGTTTTTCCTCTTTTTCCATGGGAGTAAATAATAGCCATTCATATGAGGAGAAAATGAACTTGACTGAGATAACCTCCATTTTTTCCAAGGCTGATTATTTTCCTTTTTCCATTTGGCTGATTCATAATCATTCTCTTTATCCCACTGAAGTTATGAGGTTCGTTACAAGTAGTCCTTGATTTACAATGGTTGGTTTAGGGACCCGTTCAAAGTTACAATGGCACTGATAACAAGTGACTTATGATCGTTTTTCACACTTACGAGTGTGGCAACATCCCCATGGTCATGTGATCAAAATTCAGACACTTGGCAACTTGCTCATATTTATGACAGTTGCAGTGTCCTGGAGTCATGTGATCAAGTTTTGCGACATTCTGACAAGCAAAGTCAATGGGGAAGCCAGATTCACTTAACAACGGGGTTACTAACTTAACAGCTGCAATGATTCACTTAACAATTGTAGCAAGAAAAGTCGTAAAATGGGGCAAAACTCATGTGACAATTGCCTCACTTAGCAGAACAGAAATTTTGAGCTCAATGGCGGTGGTAAGTCGAGGTATTAGCGTGCTTTAAACCCTAAGGTTTCTTGGCAACACTGGAGCTCAGACTTCAAAACTCTGTTTCTTAAATGTGCCTATTCAAAAACAACCATTGCTATTTTTTTCCTAGCCTATGATGGACAGAAGAAAAGCTGCTGAGCTCCCCAAACTTCAAGTTGGTTTCATTGACTTTGTGTGCACATTTGTGTACAAGGTAAGCGGATTAATGATCTGATCTATTAGATCCAGGAACCTTGACTAAGTTTAAGTCACTGTACAAAACCTTTTGCCTCTAGGTGATTTGGAATTCATCTCCCATCGCTTTTAGAAAATGTGAACAATAGCAAGGGATTATAAGAATTGTAATCCAAACCATCTGGATGGCATTAAGTTGCTTATACCTGGTTGAGGCAGATATTTTTTATCACCAACAATATCTCTGCTTATGGCATCTTAAGTACACATCCTTTGGGAATTAAAAGGCAGATTTCCGTTTCCTTTACTTAATGTTATAATTAACTTTTTTTGTTGTTCACTATTTTTTAAAATGTGAATCTAGAGTTGCCTTCTAGGATTTTCTGAGCTTTCTATCCCCTGGGATGTTGGAAAGGAATTCTATAAATGGCGTGGACTTTTTCAATCAACAAGACAGCTCTCCAAAACCAAACAGAATCTGATGAAATTTGAGTGACGAGGAGAAAGGATCAAGTTTGAAAATGAGCAACCTCAGAATAGAGACCAGAAAAACTCCCCAAAAACTATACTCCCACGAGAAGTGGAATCTATTATATGTAAACAGGAAACAAACCCACACTCTCTCATACTGATGATGTTACCTAGATAGGTGATGAGCTGTCTGTAATGAAGCAGAGAACTTCAGAGAACAGCAAGAATTCCACCTCATGCATCTTTATTTTATATTGTTTGATATTACATAATTGAACTTGCAAATGATTTGCATTGCTAAGTGAGGAAGGCAACTGACCTAGCTATTGCTATTGTTTTGAGACACTTGAGAAAAATGCTCTTACAATCTGAAAATGTCTATTAGCAAGAGGGCAAGAGAGGGCAAGAGAGCATCACTGTCTCCTTTCTAAAATATCTTGTCTTCCACAGACCTGTTCTTCAAGTTCTGATTTTATTCTTCGTGGAAAGCATTCTTAATGAATGGATGACAGGGTTAGGTTAGGATTTTCAGTGGCTACAATAAATAAGCAAATCATCAAGCAAAACAGAAAAACGTCTGTTTTATTTCCAGTTAAAGGTTTTACTTCTTAAAGATAGCCTTCTCTTTTCTTGAAGCAAATTATGCTTTTGACCTTGGATAGATCTTTGCTGTGTAACTGATGCTTAATGCAGCTTATAAGAAAGGGGTTGTTTAAATGACCATGAAATGGAATTAGCTTTCTGGAAGAACTCCTCAAGGTGAATAAAGGAAATTATATCCCAAATCATAACCCTTAAGCTTATCCTTGTTCAACAAATCAAAATCATACAGGTAAATGACCCACGTTTATTCCCCAAATATTTGGCTGATGATAATACAGTTCAGACTTTATAGGAAGACAACGGCTTCAGCAACTGAGTTCAAAATAGCTATACAGGTAGGCTTCAACTTAAAAACGTTTATTTAGTGACCGTTTGAAGTTAAAACAGGACTGAAAAAAAGAGACACATACCTGTTTTTCACATTTAAAATTGCTGCAACATCCCCACAGCCACGTGATCAAAATTCAGATGCTTGTCAACTGACATGTGTTTAGGATGTTTGCAGTGTCACTGGGTCATGCGATTACCTTTTGCGACCTTCTGGCCAGCAAACACAATGTAGAAATCAGATCCATTTAACAAATGTGTTACTAACTTAATAACCGCAGTGTTTCACTTAGCAACGGTGGCAAAGGTTGTAAAACGGGTCAAAACCCACTCAACAACAGCTTAGCAACAGAAATGTTGGGCTCAAGCTGGAAGTACCTGTAACAAGGAGATATTACAGTGACTGGTAAAGGCTACAAACACCGCAGGAGGCTCAAGACTTTGCCAAAGGACTTGGAGACCTTTCATTTGAGATCCTTCTTCCTATTGTTTGCTCATGTAGGAATTTTCACATTTCCACCCTGAAATCCTGCCAATGTACGAAAGACTGCTCAACAACCGCAAAGAGTGGAAAGCTCAGGCTGACGCGTCTGAAGCAAAGATGGCAGCCTTGCAGGAAGAACAGAAGAAGGACCCAAAAACAGATGCTCCTGGAGGTTAGAAAGAAATTAAATTTAGGATCTCATAATATTCTTTCTCCTTCCAGCTACTGGCTTTATATAATACGACCTGAATAGTGGGAGAGAAAGCTGATTCTGATAAAACATATTAAAATATCAGAGTATCCTACATAGAGGAGGAGGAGTTTATTTTGCCATGGTTAAGTCAAGAGGAAGGAGGAAAGACGAATTTATAGCCCCAATTGCTCAATGGATTGAAGATGATGATATGACTTACGATGTATAAACAAGTTGCTTATATACATAGATTGAGTATGGATAAATTTCAATGAAACATGGTCGTCCTTTATTGAACGTCCTTTATTGAAATTGTTACATAAGACTTAATTGTGAATTGCTTGTGGCATTTCCTTTAACTTTTTTTTCTTTGTTCTTTGTTTAAAGAATAAAGCAATAAGAACAAAATCAATAGCAGAAATGAGGTTTAAAGCACAGCTAGCAATTTCTCTAAACGAAGTACAGGTTTAGCCGTGCCATTTCATTCATCCTCATCGATATCAATTTTATAAGCTTATCTCTTTCTGTCAACAAAATTCTTCCTTTGTAGCAATTCCAAAATCCAACTAATTTTAACTTTTCCCCACTCAGTTCAGGTAGTTTCTTTTTCATCTGATGATGGTCCTACAATTAAAACAGTGTCTGGCATGCAAATATTAAGTAGATGGTTCTTCATAGCTAATTCTTAAATTGACACCCATTGAAGAGCTCAGCTAACCATTGCTTTTTTCTTTTTTTGCAGCACCAATGGCCAATGGAGGACCTGTTACCTCGTCTTCAACTTGTTGTATTATTTAGGTCAACACTTAACATTGTAAGATTACAATAGGTCAACATTACTTAAGAGCTGTTTCACACATACAGCATCAGAACTAGATTTGCCACTTGTACAGATGAACAAGAGCCATAGCAACGTGGATCTAGAGAAGCACATATTTGTTTTCAAATGTGCTTCATGCAAACTCTGCATTTATACGTCTCCTTGAAAAAGATATATAGCTAAATAGCTGAAGATGCTGCCGTATGTTCTAAAGTTGTCTTGGAACATGACACGCATATATGTTTGAGCTACTGTATATGAGCATTCTGCGTCACTGAACTAACTCTCTGCTCCTGTGGTATTTTGTGGCTATATTATTAGAAATCTAGAATAATCCGCCTCTCAAGACTGTTTTATAAAATCAAGGGCCAATTATGGCTGTAGTAGTTTGAAATTAAGCAGACTTGTAACAAAGCTTTGGGGAATGTAAGGTGCTCTCCTCAATAACCTCTACAATGAATAATTTCAGAGCAGCATATACAAAGGAGAGACTAATCTGTAGGTAGGATGCAATCAGCCATCAAAGGGAGAAAAATGAAATCGATTCCCATACAAATCAATGGGGAACAGAGCCACCATGACCACAAATCCTGCTTCTGCAAGACATTTAAGTTGCAGTCCTTGTTTCAAATGTAGAGGGTCTAAAGCAGGGATGTCAAACTCACGTCGTCACGGTGGCATCACGTGACTTATCAGTACTTTCTCCCCCTTCACTAAACTGGGGGTGGGCATGGCCGGTGCATGATACATCCAGCCTGCAGGCCAGGAGTTTGAAAGCCCTGGTCTAAAGCCTCAAATTTGGCCTTGGACATTAGCCTTTCTTTATTCTTACAGACTTCCTTCTTGTAAATTTACAGAAGTAAATCCCAGGTTAAAACACACACACACACACACACACACACACGAAGCTTCCTTTCAGACGCAAAGCAATTATTTGTTGTGAGCAGTTTCTGCTTATGACCAAATAAATGCTAGAACTGTCCAGAAGACCTGGTAATTATTGGCAAATGCAGTTTATTTTCATGTCAGGGGTATAATGGGAAAGCAGAGCATAAAAGCATTTGTGATTTGGGGGAAAAATATTGATATTTATTGGCTGCCCAACTCCAGTGAAATAAAATAAATTCTGTAAAAACATGAGGAGTTGGAGACTGAGCCATTCAGAATTTAATTATGGAAGAGCAAGGACATCAGCCTGGCAACTAAATGCAGATTAGCCTGCGCTATCGTGTTTCCAAAGCTACCTATGGCTGGACCATGAAAAAACTAGACAGGAAGAAAATTGACTTGCTCAAGCTGTGGTCTTGAAGAAGGTTCCTGAACATTCCTGTCAGCAAAGGTGACAAAAAAGTACTGGAGCATACAGCACCGGTCATATCGCTGCCTTGCAAAATCACAAAATTCTATCTTACAGTACTTATTTCAGTCATGTCATCCAATCAAACTCACTGGAAAAGGAAGTTATCCTTGGAATTGGTCAGCAGCAGGAGGAAATTATGCTGCCAAAAAACAGGGTGAGTAGATACTATCAAAGTCACCCCAAGCCAGAGTATAAAGGAAATGAAAAAAGCCATATAAGATCAGAACATGTGTAGAGAGCTGGTTCATAGAATCACAAAGAATCAGACATCATTGAATTGATAGCATCACCATATTACAAATAGGATAGCAATGCTAGAGACTAGTTTCTGGTAATGGACTGTATAATTGTAGTTAAATCTCACGAGCGTGTGTACAAATTTAATTTGAACAAAAATATTTTTAAAATAAAAAACATTTTTAAAACCTTCCATTTATTCATCTACCTGCCTTAAATCTTTCAATACAGTTCTCAAGTTTTTTTCTCAGCATATGCTGTGTCTAAGGAAACATGAAAATGGATGACTTATTAGTGTGCAAGGTGTTACTGGTAGGTAGTTTTCTGAGGAAAATGAAAACTACATGTTCAAAGTTAAGAAAATCTACATCCAATATTGAGAATGAATTGGTTGGTCTGATCTTTCCAATTAGAATTCACGTTGCTCAGCAAAAGCTTGTAATTTTTATACAACAGAATGCTACCAAAAGCAGAAATTAGAATATTTTTTGTATCAGACCAGATGTTTCTATTCTTAATCACATCAGCTTGCTTCACAAGGGAACTCAGCAGTTTTATCTTGTCACAACGAAAACATTTCTCCTTTAACCATTCACAGCATGTACATAGCTTTCAACATTTACAGTAGTCGGGTGTCTCTGAACACTGCAGAGGATCTTCTTTAGATAGTCTCCCTAACAGACTAGTAGCTACCCAAGCATCTTTCAAATGCCTGTTTGTTAACAAATATGCCTTCTGATAGTGTCACTATTATTTGAATATTGCCTTTCCAGCCAAGCTGTTGAGATATCTTGATAACGGATTTAACCTGTGTTCTCAGATTAACCCTAACCCTAACAATCACAGTTCATCCACCTTTCATTCATTATTATAACTAGTATTGTAGTTTTAATTAAAAAAACAGAGTATTTAAAAAAACTAGTTTCAATTATATATTTAATAATTGCTTTGTTTCGATTATTAAAGATTAATATTAATTTATAATTCTTGGGAGTGCATATTATAAAGAATCTAACATATGTACATTTAGAAAAAAATGTTATCAGTGGAAGTGAATTTACCCCTTTCTAAATCTCTTATGAGGTGGCTGGATGGAGTCCCTGAAGCAGTCGGTGCAAGCTTAAATGGACTCCGGGGGATGGTAGAGGACAGGAAGGCCTGGAGGAACGTTGTCCATGGGGTCGCAATGGGTCGGACACGACTTCGCAACTAACAACAAACCTCTTAAGAAACGAGTACTTCTTCCCTCACCTAAGATCTGAGCTGCTGTACTTCAAATATTTATAATGGAATACAACATTGATTTCAGTAGGCTTCATTTCATTTTTCAAAACCTTTCTTAAGTATGCAAATATGAACTTATTCTGACATAATGTCTTTACAATCCATGTCTGATAAAAATTAAAAAGTAAAGAAAATCAAGAGAGCCTCACTATATAAATCCAGGGAGCCAATGATATAACCTGCCACGCCATAAAATCAAGGCAAAAGCACTTGATGTCTCAGTCAATAGCTCAAAGGTTTTTCCAACAATACATTTATTTTTATTACCGGTATATAACCTTGCTCCTCCTTCTTGCACATTATGCTATTGGTTTTTTTAGAAGTTCTCCAGTGTCTAATAAATTTCAAGTCAAATAAGTCATAGAAGAAGTTCTCTCTCTCTTCCATTCTCTCTCCCATCCCCCCTCCTCTCTCTCTCTCACTATATAGTACCAATAAAGGAGAATATTTATAACTCCGGATTGAAGCGAGAAGTCCTTGATGCTCTCTGAGGTTGGTTGTTTTCTTGAAGACATTTCATTACCCAAACTAAGTAACATCATCAGTGTTACCATTATCACTATCACTATAGTGTGTGTATGTGTATACATATATAAATATAAAAAAATATTCATTCCAGCCAGTACATAAATGGACTAGTTATTTCTCTAGCACAGTGGCTAAACAGTTACTGCTTTATTATATTAAAAAGGCAAGGTCCCAGCATTAACACAAAGACTTCGAGAATAAACTCAGATCAGCATATTGTATTTCATTTTGTCATTTCTTTTTTAATTAGCACTATGCATATTAAGGAAGTCAACATTGTTGTGAATGTCTGTTTATTGATGTAAATAAATGTATTTTAGACATTTAGAATTATCTACTTCAACATTTCAAAGATTGGATATAAAGATGTGGACCAAGGAGGTTTATTTCAGTATTGATTCTTGAGCTGAAAAAGAAAAAAAGGCAATTTAGAAAAAACAGCAGCAAGCTATATCCTAAATGCACACAGAATTTAAACTAATTTTTGAAGACAGCTTTATGAAATATATTCTTGTCAGATGTTTTGGCAATTCTCCTTAACTGATAATATTTCAGCTGCTAGATGATCAAAAATACAATAATATTCTCTTCCAAATATGGAAGAATTATAACATATTAGCTTTATACTATAATTTCCCCCCAAATTAAAATAAATATTTAGAATCATCTACAATCAGACCCTTGAAGGACATTCATTGAAATCAACAACTGTCCTGGAAAAACCTCTGATGCTGTAGCACTGTTTCTTTCCACTGATGCCTCAGATGACAGCCAACCACAATAAAAAAAATGACATACACAGAAACATTTGATGCAAGTATATAATCTATGATATTTGCATCATGATGCATGTTTTATTACTTCCCCCAGCCCACCCAGGAGGATATGGCGGAAGTACTGTTTTCATGTGCAGCAAGAGTATTGTATGCACAAACTTGGAAAAGCAACGAAACACTTCCACTGGAAGATTAGATTAGAAAATTAACTGGATTTGCAGAAATGTTAAAGCTGGCCAGTTTGGTCAGAAAAAAATAGTAGAAAGATGTTTTTGAAAGACCAGAAATTTTATGTGGACTTTCTGTTCAAAGAAAAAAGATTTAAAAAAGACAAAGAAGATGGATAAAAGATTATAATCCTTATTCAATAGAAAGGCAGAAGGCAGAATTATATGTTTATTCACTTCCTTTTTTCACTTTCTATCTTACCATATTAAAAATGCATATAATTTATTCATTTCCTGCCTTTATTGGTTTTACAAATAACTCAAGGCGGCAAAGATATCCAACATACTTCCTCCTCCAAGTTTCCTCACAACAACACTGTGAGGTGGGTTGAGCTGAGAGAGAGTAACTGGCCAGATGGTTTTCATGGCTAAGGTGGCATTAGAATTCGGTCTCCCACTCTCTAGCCTGGTGCCTTAACCATTAGACCAAATTGGATCCCTCTCTATGTTTGGATGTATTATCTATGCAAGTTATCTGGGGGAGAGGGGATTTCATTGAAATCCAAAGCATCAACCTTCTTTTGACACAGAGATAGTCCACTTACAATCATTCATTCATTCATCATTCATGTGACTGTTGTCAAAATCAAACAAATTTATAGAAAATACCGTCTTCCAATGCTTTTGCAATTCTTTTCAATTCCTCCCGTTTTGCTTTTTCCTCTGCTTCTATTATCCTGTCCTCTGCAGCAATAGGCTTTAAATAAGCTATTGTAAAGTAAAATAATATGTATTCAGAGGAAACATAAACGCATTATAATTTATTCCTTCATAGTTTTTTTGCTTTCATTAAAAGCATGTGGAGTTTCAAGATACAAAATATTTAACATAGGCCTATGGAATAATTTTAGCTTCACAGTGGATCAGATTTGTTCTCCGCTTTTAGCATTGCTAACATTTAACTAAATTATTAAGATGCAATTTCACAAAATATAGAAAAAAGGTAAGTATATAGAGTATACTATTTTTTTTACTTATTAATAAGCCCTGAATTCAGAATGGATTTTTAATAAGATTTTTAAAAATGTTTTTAATTTATTTATGTATTAAATCTATATGCCGTCCATTTTACCAATAGTAATTTTTATAAAATGCTTTATAAAACTGAATATGCTCATAATGTTCATGCACCAATAAACATATGCATCAAATCTTAATTTTAGAAGTATAAATGTAGACTCCATTATCAGGAGCAATGTGATATCAATAAATTGATATCAATATACAACAAGCAATCTTGTGCGTTCATTATTTTTTCACATGAAGTGATCTACTTCTTAGAAGATGCTTGTGAATAACTGTTAAGAAGCCAGAAGGAAAAGCTGGATATAAATGCATCTATTACAAAAATATTACAGTACAGTTTAATTGATGTAGTTTTCAAAACCTAACGTCAGCTATTCACAATCCAAACATAAATAAAAAGGTTATTTTTATTAACCACTTACCATATCTTCTTGCTCCATAAATGATTCCCAGGAGCAGTGCTGAGTATCTGCAGAACTTTAAATTACAGAAATGTAAATCATAAAGAATATTAGACTTAATTCATAAAAAGACTGAATTCAGACATTCCAATGTGTTATATATATTCCCACAGTAATAACATTCTGTATACCCACTATTATTATGAAGTGGTATACACATTATACTATTTGTTTGGCAACCATTCAAAGTTACAACAGCACTGAGAAAAATGTCTTCCCCATGGTCACGTGATTAAAATCCAGGCACCCCGCAACCAGCATGTATTTATCTTGGCTGCAGTGTCCTGGAGCCAGTTATATGATCACCATTTGCTGGCTTGATCACAGCTGGCTTCCAACAAGCAAAGTCAATGGGGGAAGCCAGATTTGCTTAACAATGGCAGTGATTCATTTAAATCAAGGGTGGACAATTGATTTTCCCAAGCACCCACACAAGGAACTGGGACTGTTGTGGAAGCCGAACCAACATGGCTATGAAATAGTGTAGGTGTGCATGCATGCCATACGTAAATAGAAAAAAAAGCAGTCAGCTTCAAAATAAGAATAATACAGTTGTATTGAATGCATAGTATGCATTTATATATTTATATTTATTTATACATTTATTTATATTTGATTTCTAACTTCTGATTGACCTGGTTTGGCTCTGCGACCAAACAAGATAGACACAGACTTCAATGGATAATCAGAACTGCTACCAACCTGCCTTTCATTGAGGACCTGTATACTGCACCGAGTCAAAAAGAGGGCTGTGAAAGTATCTACTGATCCCTCACATCCTGGACATATATTGTTTCAACTTTTACCTCAAAACGAAGCTATAGGGCACTGAGCACCAGAACAACTAGACACAAGGACAGTTTTTCCCCGAATGCCATCACTCTGCTTAACAACTAATTCCCACAACACTGTCAAATTATTTACTAAGACTATATTATTATTACTCTTCTCATCCTTCCTAGTACCTATCTCTTCTCACTTATGACTATAACCGTGTTGCTTGTATCTTTACAATTTATATTGTTTTGTTTCCTAGTATGATTTGATTGCTTA
>JANHJO010002247.1:76384-86593 GCA_032468235.1 Pseudoxyrhopus heterurus | reverse complement strand
AGCCTATTGGCCCCCAACAATCTGGGTTCTCATTTTACCGACCTCGTAAGGATGGAAGGCTGAGTCAACCTTGGAGCCTGGTGGGATTTGAACTTGCTAAATTGCAGGCAGCTGGCAGCTAATTACAAGCTCTCTATCCGCTGCACCAGCAATAGCAATAGCAATAGCACTGTATTTATTATACCGCCTATCAGGGCTTGCAATCCTCTCTAAGTGGTTTACAATGTCAGCCTCTTGCCCCCAACAATCTGGGTCCTCGTTTTACCGACCTCAGAAGGATAGAAGGCTGAAGCAAGCTTAAGCCCTGCCAGGATCAGGCTCCAGGCTACAGGCAGAGTTTCCCTGATAAGATACTAAGATTACAAGGAGCACGGTCAGAGTTTTCCTGATGTATCACCAGAACATTCCTGCCATCAACTTGCTGCAGATGTGAAAATCCATTAGAAATGGGGCAGACCCATCGCTTCGACACAGAAACCTGGGACAGGAGCACACATGCCTAGTCTCATATTTTGGGGTGTGCATTTTAGGCGGAATTAAGGAGTAGGGCAGGGCTGTTTTTTGATAAATAAGCAAATAAATAAACAAATAAATAAACAAACAAATCTGGATAGTAACTAATCTGCAGCATACACACATCTCATTCAGATATATAGTAATTGGGAGAAAATGCCAGGTCTGAGACAAAGAATTCAAAACAGCTACGTTCATTTGCAAAACAACAATAAACTAAAGATCTAAAGAGACCACAAATAAAATGAGACTTGCATTTGAATTCACATATCATACCAAGCTATACAATAATTGTTGTGCAATTAGTTGTTTAGTGTAATCAGTGCACCCAGCTGTTTGATTTCTACACTACGCTTTCTATACTTGTATGAGAACAAGATAGCTTAGTTTTTTCAAGTCTTTTTCAACAAACCAACACTATATGAATAAGGGACAAAGGATTAGAAAGTAGGCTAGAAAGACCTGGGTTGGAATTTTTACAAAGTCATAAAGTCTACTGGGTAACTCTCAGGAAATACTTGGATTATTGTGATGATGAAATAATTCCATGTACCTTTTTGTAAACCTCTAGGCCTAGGGGAAAGGGTACAACACAAATCTTCCATCTAGATAATAAAAAGAATTCAATACAACATGTATACAATTTAGAAGACAGGAAGAATTAACAAGATAGCTGCCCTTTGAAGAATGATTAAAGAATTTATGCTAAAGAATGCACTGAAACAGAGATGCCAGAAATGTGACACCATAGATCAAAGAGACATTAGACACTTCAACAAGTTGTGTCATTGTATCAAGACCACTTATGGAGAAAGGTCGAAGACAACTGATAGAAACAGTGAATTCTAACTTAGTGAAAAGCAGTCATATCTATTTATTTAGTTGATTATAGTATTTGTCTGCCACAACTATCCCTATATGCAAATAATCTTTATCTGCCATAATAATCCTCACAGTTAAAACTTGATGTTTCTGTTTTAACACTGGATTATACGTTATTATGGGTGGCACCAACGTCATACAGTTTCTTTCACAGCTAAGGTAGCCTTGTTACGTGTATGGGCCTGGGTACCTGGCAGGGAAAGCTTCCACAAGTAGAGACTCATCCTCCAGGATGAGAATTTAAGTTCCCATGGCAGCTTATAAATATTGGCCTAACTCACTCACAATGCTAAAGATTGATGTGGTTTGTTGGTGGATTAACCACAATATTGTAATATGTCCGTGTAATCCACGATTTGTTTTAATCACAGTTTATCAAGCAAGGAAAAAGCCAGGCAGAGTCAGGATTTGGATTCATCCATCACATTAAGCCATAATTAATTGTGCTTGGATTTTGGTTTACCATACTTAAGCAGTTTTTTTCAGTACAGCAAACTATTCACTGATTGTTTTCCCAGTTTGTGCTTTGTTTCTTTTATTTATTTTGTCAGTAGCCCCCAAGATTGGCAACTTCAAAAACCAATCAGGAATAACTTTGATGGCTTCTTGATTAGGGTATTTTTTTTGCTGCCTGGTTTTTTGTCAGGCATTGGTCCTGGTTTATCTGAAAGTGGGCTGCTGGAGGGGACGGATTGTGGTCTTTTTGTTTCCTTCCTCGTTTTTTTTTTTTTAATTTTCTCTTTTGAATTTGATCTGGATTTGGATTTGACTTGGTGAAAGATGCTAATTCAAAAGAAGAAAACCGTGCCCCCACCAAAATTGGCAAGGCAAGCTACAGTACTGCAGATTCCATACCCCCAAATTTCAAAGAAACTCTAGTTGATCTTATAATAGTAATATACCTGTATCTGAGAAGCACTTTTTTTGCCTCTCTACATGTTGCTCTTTCACATATCACTACTTAATTTATATATAATTTCACACATTCATTTTTAAAATGTAGATGCAGGACTAATAAATATGCTCTAATTTATATACTGTATGCCATGCATATACAAACATCTCAGACATCATTGTTTCACCTTCATTCTTTTTCATTCATTTTTCATCCTCTTTTATCAACGATTCATTCTTTTTTATCAACAATACAGTCTTAGTCATTACATTCAATTTGTTGGCACAAATTGGAAACGTCTGGAAAGTTAGAATATTCATAACAATCCATACAATAGGATCAAGAAGATATATTCTGGGTCAACCAGAACGACGCCATCAACGGATTCAACTCTGTCCAGGTGATCCACAAAGCCACGCTTTCCCAGGTAAACAGTGAGTTAGGCACAGTTGGGTGATTTTGGACAATTCATTTTCTCTGAACTCAAGGAAGGCGGCAATGGCAAATCACTTCTGAAAATCTTGACAAGTATACTGCAGACACGAGGCGGATGCCAGGAGTTAAGACTCACTTAAAGGCACGCATTCACACACACACACACGAAAAAACTTTGAAAAAAGTTTTCCTTTCTCCACCCTTGTTGGTAGGATTCCATCTCCCCTTCTCTGAACCCTTAATATTGAAGCAGTAATGGTATGGGACTGTCCAGAATTAGCACCTTCACAGGTAGCAGTACAACTCTGTTGAAAAGACATCAGAGCCTCTTGTGTGTTCTTTGAAGTGCCAGGTCTACTGATAGCCTTCAGGTAAAGTGCTACTCTGCACTAGGATAGTGTACACAGTCCTCAGGTTATGACAGCAGTTGGGACCAAGAATTCCATTGTTAAGTGATGTAGTCATAAAGTATCACATGTGTCCACATTGTTAAGTCCCAGTTGCTACCCATGTTTCCCCGAAAATAAGACCCTGTGTTATATTTTTTGCCATCAAAAAAGGCACCAGGTCTTATTTTCGGGGGATGTCATCCACTGACTCACCTCACTTGCACACGTCAACCCTGGCCTACTTTTCTTTATCAGAGGCCTTCGGGAACTTCTTCTGCGGCTGGCAAATCTTTGCCAGCCGCAGAAGAAATGGGCCGGCAAGGCAGGTGTCGGGGTGTGTGAGACCTGGCTGCAACTGTCCAAAGGCAAGTAATAGGGCAGGTCCACCCACCCATCACCACCCTAGCTTAATTTTTACCCATGCCCCCTGGAATGGGCGGGGTCTTAATTAGGGTTTATTTTGGGGGGTAGGGCTTATATTGGGCGCATGTATAAAAATCAAGCTAGGACTTACTTTTGTGATAGGTTGTATTTTCGGGGAAACATAGTATTGTAAAATGAGGACTACATTGGTCATTAAGTAAGGACCTTGCATGATCACAACTTCTGAGTTCCTGCCAGCTTCCCCATTGATTTGTTTCTGGGAAGTTGGCAGGGAATGTTGAAAACTGGGACACTATAACAGCCAAAGCAGTGAGGATTCATCATAAGTCAGCTTCATTCGGAGCCTTTATAACTTTGAATGGTCACTGAATAAACAAATGATTGTTACCCAAGGACTTCTTGTAAGTGGGATATAATCTAACACAAGTGTTCCCATGGTCAAAGCTTTATGAATATGCACTATAGGAGAACAAATCTCTCATGTTTTCTAGTTCAGGTAACAGAGTTTGGCTTAAGGTCTCACAAATCAAGGTCAGGTTTTTGTAATACTATACCACCCTCACCCTCACCTTCCTCAATGGGTAACCAAGAACTCCAGAGAATACTAGCAGGGGCAAGACAAATAGTCTAGTTCTGATACATTTGCTCAGTTTTCCACTGCCCTCACAATTGAAGGGTTAACTTACATTCAACCATTCACTTTCCCAGGGCTACGTATGTGACTCAGTGACTCTTATGCATGATATGAAACATAAACCATAAGCAGATGGATTTTCCTTTGTTCAAAGATAGGTGATATATTGTACACAGCTTTTCCCTTCACAAAATCCAGCACCATAGAGGGATTACAATGAAGAGCCTTTCCACTAGTTATGCAATCGTAGTTGAACAGATACATGTAATTCCTGAAAATGCTGGTTCCGAGGAATTTTAAACTTGAAAAAGCAATACAACAACAGAAGAACAGTAGAACAAGAGCAGTCTAGCTAAGCAATGGATGGAAATGTTCAACTCTCACGTCTGTCATGAACCTACAAAGAAAGACACACCTTCTCTGTCGTCACCTGTACCCATACAGGGAATCATTATCATCTGCCCCATTGAAAAAAACCCAAGGCAATGAATGTGCTCAATGCAGAGATGCTAAGAATAATTGTTATGAAATGGTAAACACTTAATTTTGTACATTTGTGAAGAATTAATTGATCCATTCTATCATTTCAACTAAAGAATCCATTTATCAGTCAGTTAAATGTCAATAAAACTATTCATAGAGCATGCCAAATAAAAAATGCTTATTTATTTATTCTATTATCTGCTATTCAGTACCATGTCAGTCTGTACAGTTTCTCTAGCTAAGGTTAGAAAAAATAAATATTGCTGATCTAAGGCCAAGAAACCTGAAAAACTGCACTTTGCTCAAAAATACTCAACTTAATGATATCGATGGAGGGCAAACTAATTATTCTTTTCCTTGTCAAGCTGGAAGAAATTACTAGGCTATTAGATGAGGACTAGTAATAGCACTAGTAGATGCTTGAACCCACTGAATTATTTTCTTCCTCCCCTCTCACGGGGGGAGGGGGCAGCTAGGAAGAATGGAGCATAAGCTACTGTTTGGAGGAACAGTATTGACACTCTGGAAAGTGTCATTATTAATATTTGGTTTCATTAACCGCACAAGCCTAAACATGTCTTCTTAATAGGCCTACTGAATTCAGCTAGGCATATTTCTAGCCAGAAAGTGAGTACAAGAATGCAATGTAAATATTACAGCCTTTTAAAAGCATGCATTAGATCACAAGCTGAATGAAGGTCAGTTTGGTAATGTATGCAGTTTGGCTACAATCCCACAGCGAGATGTGCATACAGGTCCTTCGCTTGTAGGAATCCAAGCCAAATCCTAGCTTTTCCCATTTAACATTTAGCCCAGTGGTTCCTTAGGTCACTGGAGGGGATAATGTAGAAGTCAGCGATGCAGAAAGCAAAGTTCAGGACAGCCCAGGTGATGGTTAATTGAAACACAGTTGATTCAGCCCCCTTCCCCAGGTTCTTTTAATTTACTGAACCCTCACAGGATGGAGCTCACACAACATGCTAAGTTAAAATATGGTTAGCCAGTTGTGATTAAACGTATTGGGCAAATCCAATGAATGAATCAGGTGGAAACGCCAAACCACTTGTTTCCTCCTGCTGTTCTTCAGCAAGACCTGTTTCCACCTCCCGGGAATATTTCTGAGGGGAAAGCCCATTATTGGGACCGGTGGCGGAGCAGGCAAGCGTACGGCTCATTGCCATGGGGTGGCACGGGAGAACTTCGGGGAAAGGAAGGAAGAACCGCGGAGCCCGCTCGCCGGCCCCGACTCGTCCACCGGAGTTGCCTGCAGCCTACGAGGGAAGCCTCCCTGCCTGCAGCCCGCAGTCACGGAATGGCACCTGCCGGTTGGGTGGCGGCGGCGGAGGAGGAAAGAGCCCGAGGAGGACCACCCCAAAGACCCCTGGGCGTTTGGGAAAGGGCGAACGCCCTTGAACCCAGCCCAGGAACCCGAGCAGCAGGGCTCCTTTCCTCCGAAGGGCAGGAAGGGGGAGAGCGGGGAGCGCGGCCCAGGCGGGACCCCTGACCGCCGAACCTTCCTCAGGCAGGTATGGCCGCAGCGGAGCCCCTCCACGCCGCTGGCTGGCTTCTCCTCAACGCCGCCTCGCGCCTCCTTGCTCCGCGACCCCGCGGGTCCCCTGCCCGCTCCTCCCCGCTCACTCACCGGCTGAGGAGGCGTCTGAGCGGCCGGCCCGCCGGCCCGCCCGGGCGCAGGCGAGCAGCAGGAGCCCGAGCAGCGAGGCCAGGAGGCACAGCTGCCCCGCGCGCAGCCCCTGCCTGCGCCGCCAGGCTTGGCCCCGCTTCGGCGGCGGCGGCAGCAGCATCTCCATGGACGGCGCGGGGCAGAGCGCCACGAAGGATGCCGGCGCCAGCGCCCGGAGCGAGGCGAGGAGCCCCCGCGGCAGCCCTCTCGGCCGTCGGAAGTGAGCCGAGCCAAGCCTCCTCCGCCGCTCACGCCGAGGCGCTTCCGAGGGCTGCTGCCCGGAGGACGCGCGGCTGTTCGGCGAGGGCGAGGCGCTGCGCCATAGGCAGCGCTCCCCGGCTGGCGGCGGCTGCTCGGCTGAGCGCTCTGGCCGGCCTGGCAGCGGCGGAGATCCGTCGACGGGGGCCCCGCTCTCGCCGGACCGACTCCGCCCCCTCCTCGGGGCCGTCCCGCCTGCTGTCGCCGCCTCTCCCAGCGAACCTCTGGGGGGACCGGCTGGGGAGCCCTCCTCCTCGCCCCGCGGCCGCCGCCAGAGCCCGCTTCGGTGCTGGTCCGGTTGGCGGGAGGGCGGGGGGGGCGGGGGTCAGTTGGCGGGAATCCAGTCAGCGCGGTCCGTTTTGTGGGCGGGACCTGTTACGTTTTCGAAAACCTGAAACCCACAACCCTCCCTGCCCCCCCCTCAAGTGGACCAGCACCCCCGCTTCAGTCCCCGCAATGGTCCAGCCTGGAAAGCTTCCCGCGGCGAGCGACCTCTGGGCCGGGGGACCAAAGGAGGTTCGGGCAAATTCTCCACGGCTCCAGCCCGTAAATGGGGCGCGGCTTCGTTTGTCTCCGAGTTTCGCTTCAATGTCTGCTGAAGGCAGCAAAAAGTAACCCTGAGCATGTACAGAGTGCTTGATCCCGACCATTGAAGGATGGCACTTGTTAGGTGGCGGCTTGATTTCTTTACCAACATCTGTTGAGAGAGGTAGTTGAATAGGTGAACTCAACTGACATGGAAGAAAGAATCCGACTGAGGGGGGGAGGGGAAGCTGGATTGAGACACGAATGTTGGTGAGGATGCGGCATCCTGTCTGCCGTGTCGGGTCAGAGCTCATTTCTACACAAGAGTCATCAGTCATCTCAAGTCATCTCGCCTGAACCGACTCTTAAGGGAGGATGCCTGGTCCCTAAACCAATGTGGCTTCCAAAGAAGGAAGAATCCTCCTCCTGCCTTTCCCCTGTTTTAGAAAAGGATTGTGGTTTACGTTTGCATATCAACCCCAATAATTCTATTCCTCTTCCCAGGTTTTTTTTGGGGGGGGAGGAGGCTTTTTAAGCAATTTAGTCACCTAATTGTAGTAAAGATTCTTGGGATTATTTTACAACTCTACTTTGGCCTAATAAAGTTCTTGCTTTAATATGTATTTGTGATTAAAAAGTGAGGGTGTTGTTTTCACTTTATTGCCGGGCTCAGTCAGCTTGCATAAGCAACACAAGCCGTGAGGTGAGATCACCAGCAGCAAGTGAGATCCGGGTGGAATGCCGAGGAATCCTCTGCTGTGTCACAGAGAATACCAAGAGCGCCACTTCTAGAATGCACACGGATCTCACTCCCTGGCGTTATTTTTGTGCCGCTGTGAGGGAAAGTGAGGTTGGAGAGTGTGAGGTGGGGGGTTCCTGTCTCTCTGTCTGTCTGCCCAAATGGCCCTGATCTCATCCGCCTGCAATGAAAAACGACTTCCTCAGAAATCCCTTGGGAACATAATAGACATTTAGGGTTGAATGGCACAGATAGTGACACAAAGATGACTACTAACTATAAAGCTGAAATTTGTTTCATCTATATATATAAACCAGTGTGTGTGTGTGTGCGTGTGCGTGTGCTGTACACACCCTTCAACGGCTGGACCAATTTCAACCAATACAGAGAACTTACCCTCCGGCAACTAACACTGTGGGGGTCACACACGCCGTTGGGGGGTCTGTGCCCCATAAAAGGGTGCCGAAGTGCCGACTGATGGCCCAGTGGCCCTGTGAAGGCTCTGCCGACGCCTTCACAGCACGCCAGAGAGCAGTGTGACGCCACGCGTGGTGCATGTGCAGTACAGGCAGCGGCCATCAGGAGGAGGCAGCAGTGGAGGCGGCGGGCGAGCAGCACTGTGAAGCCCTGGCCGGCTTGCCAAACCTGGAGGGTAGCGGGGACGGCAGGAACGGCTACCGGCCCAGAGAATGGCAGACCCTACCCACAGCTGACTGGCGCTGAATGAAAAGCGGCCAGAACAGCTGATTGGCTAATCGCACCGGAACCCCGGAGGCCTGGATTGTGGGCCGCGCCTCCTGTTTCTCTTCCCTGGCTTTGTGGCATAGACACATAGTGTCAGGCCCGACTATACCCGGGTGAAGCTAGGTTATCGCCTAGTTTGAAATAATTGGCAACAACAGAATTATCTTTCCCCTGAGAAAGTCGGTGGCAATTGACCAGACAGGAGTAGGGAGAGAGATTTCTATTACCAAAAGAAATTGAGGTAAAAAGTAAATTGCTGTAATTGTTTACAAAAACACAAAAGCTTTAAGTTTATTCCTTAAAGTTCTTCTAAATATTTAAAAGCACATTTCTTCTCAGAGGCTTTCCATAATGAAAATACACCATTATAAACCAGGCTTTGCCCACACATGGTTAAAAATGGCTTCTGAATATTCAGGATTACATTTACGTTAATAAATGACATGGAATCACGATTGAAAGCCAACTATCTGACATTAAAATAATCATTCAAAGATAATTGGTAGAATAATCTTTCCCTGGATGGAACAGAGAACAGATCCATGCAGATGGAATAATTTGCCAGAACACATGGGTTCTCAGCCTGAAAAAATGAAAGTATATATATATATATATATATATTTAAAAAAAAATACAACAGTGACAGAAAAATTACAAAAATGCATTCACTGAAAATGCTGCCAGTGACCTCCATCAGAGACTTTTTGTTATTGCATAAATAGCTCCCAAAGAGAACCAATGGACTCTCAAAGAGAGACACGTCTGCCTGTACCTTAGCATCACAAAGACGTGTCAGTAAAAAGATTTTTAGTTCCCCTGCTTCAGTATTCAAGCCTGCAGTAATCCTGCTGTGCACCCCTAATCATAGGCTTTTAAGTAATGGTATTTCAAATTGGAAACATTGCAATTTTAATTCTCAGCAGCCATTCCAATCTTGCCAGAAATGCTCCAGGGTTATACCAACAACTGTCTGGACAGTGTCAAGTAAGGTCAAAATGCCCTATTTTCAAATCAGAAATGTTTCGTCCACTTCTTCTTTTAAGTTCCCTTCTTCACTGAAAATTCCTGATACAGGTATTTATTTATTTATTTATTTATTTATTGAATTTATACTGCTGCCTATTCGCCCATGATGACTTAAGGCGGCTTACAGAATATAAAACCACAATTTAAAACAATAAAAACTTAACAAAAAGAATCAAATAAATTAATATAGAATATTAAAGAACCTCCGTCTGCCGCCAGCCAGAATGGACTCCACCAGAGACAACTCTGGCTAAGGACACGCCAGCTCAGCTACCATAAACAACGGTGCCGACAAGGGACTGTGGTGAGTCACAGATGCCTGCCGACCCAGTTCCTCTTGTAAGAGAAGCACCCATGACCGAGCCCTTGCTGATGCCACAAGCGGCACTGGAAGCAGCGGCAGCCATTCTGCCTAGTCAGGGCTCTGGAGACGGAACCTCATAGGTCAGGACGGACACATCACTGCCCTACCTACCTAAAAGTCTACATATGTTAAATTGTATTTGATCACCGTAATGCTCCGTCTTGGTGGGGACGTATGTACTGTATATAGTATACATAGTTTCAGTTGAAGTTCTCAGTCTGGTCCTCTGTTGGAGCGGGAAAATACTTTCTCCTGAT
>JANHJO010002247.1:59114-70226 GCA_032468235.1 Pseudoxyrhopus heterurus | reverse complement strand
ATATATGATTTCTCACCCGAAGGACACACTGTAAGAAAAGATGGTTTGTAAATAAAAATAAAAATAGATTGAAAAAAGAAAAAAAGAAAACCAATTTCACACAACACCAGCTTGATAAATGCATAAAATAGTAATACACCACGGTCAGATAAGAAGCACAGACTGTGGTGTAGTAGCTCCATCACCTATGGGATGACTTACCCATAAAATTTTATAGAGGGACTCCTGTTGAAACTTAACGGCTGAATTTTAGCAATATTGGTCGCAGAGAAGAGCCCACTAATGATATGGTGTCCTGCCTTGTAATGATTGAGTGGGTCTACTGCATCCCTCCCCATAGTCAAGAGGCATTTGGCACTGAGTAGCCTGCAGGTAGCCTGTGGCAACAGGAAGAGCAGCACGAGAAGCAGAAGCAGCCAGACCATCCCTGATCTGATGGATTGCATCACCTTAGGAGAAGCACAAAGTCTTGCGAAACAGGATTGTATTTCAATGGGTTTTTCTAAGACATTATGAAGTCCAGCAAGGATTTTCCAGTGATAGAACCAGGGTCAATACAATAACACAACACCAGCTGGCTGTGAAGCTCAGTCCAGCTTCTCAGTGGCACGAGATGTATTTATGCACTAACTTTACTGCTGGTAAACATTACTATATGTTGCCCCTGAGTCTGTTGTTTATTTCAAGGCCAGTTTCCAAAGGGGAAAAAGAATCCCTTGGCATGAAGGCAATAAAGAAAACACAGACATTCTAATAATTATGAGGCTTAGTGAAATCTTCGTGAAATCTTCAGGTCTGCGTGAACCCATGGGCTAGAACCAGCTGGAGAATTACTGATGCAACTCTTAGGGCAAAACAAGAAAGTTGATGAGTTCCACTCTTTCTGGTGGAACTCTTTCAGAATGGCCAAGACCAGGGGTGTCAAACTGGTGGTCCGTGGGCGGGATGCATCACGTGCAGGCCACGTCCACCCCAGCTCTGCGAAAGGGGAAAATGTTGCAAAATGTCACGTGATGCAGCGGGTTTGACACTCATGGTCAAGATCAAGCCAACTTCACCTAAGGAGGTCCTTAGTCCTGCAGGACCTCCTTCAAAGCTACTCATGCATCTAGCCTTGGATTTCCTTTCTGGAGATTTGTGAAAGAGACATGATCCTTTATCCTGAATTTATTTTCATATCTTCCCATTTTTTGGGTGTGGGGACAAGCGGGAGCAAATGACAAAACGTGTGTGGTTATGTTAACTGTGGGTTAACCATGTGCTGAACATTGCCATATTTCAAATCAGCCAATCAGAATGAAAGTTGTGATTCAATGTTCCCGCACTTTTGTTGCCTTTTTCTAACTGCCCCTGAGAGACTATAAAAGCCTCTCCCACCTTCCTCTAACTGATTCCTTGTCACAGTTGTGATTGCTATTAGAGCTTTGTTATAGAGATGCTCAGTGGCTAAGACTCTGAGCTTGTCGGTCAGAAAGGTCGGCAGTTTGGCGGTTCGAATCCCTAGTGCCGCATTGTTAATAATTAATTAACTGTGAACATTACTTTAACACCTGTCAAAGGAGGATATATAGGAAGGGACAGTTGCTGCTGGAAGCAGTTGCATACTCCCCCTCACTTCCTGACATTCTGTAGTAGGGCTAACAATGTATTACATCCTTCCTTTCCACCCACACATATTTTCCTATAAAAGGGACATACTGTAAACCATTCTTGGTTCTTGGTCTGAGTAGTGGTTGATCGATTATTGAATAAAAAGTTCCCGATTTGAATCAGTAGTGTGCTGTCATTAATGGGCATCGTTCTACCTCAAATAATTCTAACACGTGTAATCGAGTGAGCTCCCATTACTTGTCCCAGCTTCTGCCAACCTAGCAGTTTGAAAGCATGTAAAAATGCAAGTAGAAAAATAGGGACCACCCCTTGGTGGAAAGGTAACAGCATTCCATGTGCCTTCGGCATTTAGTCATGCTGGCCACATGACCACGGAGACGTCTTCGGACAGTGCTGGTTCTTTGTCTTTGAAACGGAGATGAGCACCGCCCCCTAGAGTCGAGGGGAACCTTTACCTTTACCTTTTAAGTTTATAGTATCAAGAGATGGAAATTTAATGCAATGTTCACCATAAAGTCATTTTGAAATGAACATACTTACATACTATCCTGCCAGAAGACAAGAAAAATAGTGGTGAGTTGTCAGCAGATGAATTTGGCAATAGAAATATAACAGTTACTATTTATAGATCACTTTGCCCCAGGGCTCTGCTGTGCTGCATAAAGAATTCAAAAGTAACAGGGTAATCAGGACAAGGTATGCATGCTAAAGCTCAATTGAATTTAATGGAATGCAAACACAAAATTAAAGATGGAAATCCAAAGTGCATTTATCTGGAAACAAGCTTCACTGAATGTTGTAATTGGGTTTTCCATGAAATATATTCAATGTTGCCTTGACTTCTCTTTCTGGAACAAGCCCAGAAGGCACAGATTTGCAAGCAAGGCACAATTTTGAAATCAACATATACTATTTTAAGATAGAAAGTTGTCCTCAACATAGGTGTCACAAATAACCCATCATGAAAATATCAATTATTCTAGTTGGAAGACTGCAGCATTAATTGAGCATATACCAGCCCAAGGGTAAATGTGCAGCAAGCATATAGGGAAGTAGCCTATGAAGATAACTACCTTCCCAACGGAAAATGTAGACAAACAATTTTAAGTTGCCAGTGAACAGACTTCTTTGGCATGACACCTCCGCAAAATCACCTAATCTGCAAAAATGTTGTCTCCTAACCTGGAACATGGAACATTGCTCATGTTGAAGGAAAATGCAGATCCCTGTCCAATAATTGCTTCTACATGAAATATGACAGGGTCTTCTTGGGTTTTCTCTCTCCCAGCAAAATGTTCTTTGACTGTCTTGTCATGGAGACAGTGAGATCCAGCTGGATTTGGTTCTTTGGATTCTTCATATTCAGAACCTTCAGCGTAGGACTCATTTCAAAACAAGTTTGAGATCGTTGGCTATGAGCTGTTAAGCATTGTGTTAATACATTTCTTCAAATCTCAAAAGCAACCAATCACAGAGTGTTTAGATTCAAATCTTCCCTCCATTCATGACATCACCAATAACTGACGCAGGAGGAGTATAAAACCCACTCCCAGTCAGCCACCCTTTGATTCTGGTTGTATAGGTTAGATAGATAAGGTTGTATACAGTTTGAGTGAGTTTATTGATATCTGTTAAATAAAACAACTATTTTATACACCAGTCTTGCTGGCTTTCTGTGCTGCAATTAATCAGAGAAGATCCATTGTTTGCTATCTAAAAATATACGCAACAAACATTCTGTCCATTCTTTTAATTAATAATAAAAAATGAAAGAATAGACTATCAGGGCTGAATCTCATGCCGTTATATTCAATGTCTCTCAGCATATGGAACATTATACAATTTTCAATCTCACTTTCAGGCATTTGGCACTTCATCAGTTTTCTATTATGTCTCAAATATAATATATAAGTTTTGTCCAGAGAATCAGCTGGTACCTTAAGCACCATAGGATACAATTAAATTTGGCTTGGGATTATCAACTCACTCAAAATAAAATAATAAATGGGTTTTTCTTGGTCATATTTTATTGATCTTAAACTTCAAACTGCCCCTGGATCCTGCTTTTCACAATTGCCAGCATAAATGTTGAGTTATGCTTTTTCTTTGTTATTGGCCACAATTTTGTCATTTTCACTGAGCAACTGATTGATACCAACTCTTTTCTTTTCTTTATTCTGAACACATCAAAAGAAATTCTTTGTGCTATTTCTAGCATCCTTCATTAATCTCAGCCTGCTCTGAACTTTTGCTTTTCTGATATCAGGTCCACCGATTTGGACTATCCATCTACACTCTTCTTCAGTGACCTGATTTTCCCCCCCATTTCTGATATGTGTCCTTCACAAAGTTTTTTTCTGCAGCAACATGGACTTCTTCCATTCCCCTCCATTTTTTTCTCATTGGAATTGTTTACAATTATACTTTTAGTATCTCTTTTAGTATCTCCATCCTCTTTTTCCCACCTTCCCTCGCCATGGGATCTGATTTATCATTGCTTTCAGTGTATTAAAATCCATTGTTGTAAAGTCCCAAAATATGCAGTATATCATCTCTATGATGATATGAGTTTTAAAGTGTTCTCTATACATCCTTTGTTCCCAAATGTAGGTATTAACAGGAAGGGATAACTGGCAGTGGACTTCATAAATCTTGGAAGTTGTTTTGTCTCATCCTTCATCCCAGATTACAGTCTTCATTCCTGTACTTTTATATAATTGTGTTCATTTTGTATTTACAACAGTTTCTTAGGGCCATCACATTTGAATTCAGCCCTTAGAAATGCACAGCCGTAACATATGGAATCCTTTGGAAACTGACCTTTGTAGCACAAAATTGAACTTGGACAGTATTAACTTCAAATGAACTTTAAAAAGATGGGAAAAATTAGTACTACCTTCACTTGTTCTAGAGATACAACAGTTCATTGTGACATCCATAACCATGTCTCCAGTTATCATCTATTTCTTATATCTGCTCCCAAGCCCAACAGTACCTAGCAACAAGCAAATTAAGGCAAAGGAATAGAAATGTTGAGGGAAATGGAGTGAAAAAGTGGAAAATTGTCTGGTTTTAATTTGATTTAAGATATGATTTCTGGGCCCCTGCCTCTTGTCTAATAAGGATTTTAAGAGACGCAAAGTTCATTTCTGAAGCTGATTCAAGATAATTATCATATGTCTAATCACTAAGATTCCAAGATTTTATTCCTTTCCAGCTCGCTCTTCTGCTTGATATATTCTAGGTTGCTGCATGTAATCAATGTCATAGTTATGTCCATATTTGGGTCTTCGTGTCTGCCCCTGGCAATAAGATGCAAAGTCAAGTAATCCTTTTGACTGGTTTATTCAGGATACAAAAATAATAAGCCATCCATCTTAGTATCTCAGATGGATCCCATCCTGGGATAATGTACCAGATTGAATAACAAAGGAACAAAAGGGGCGTGGATAGATGTTAGGAGGGGTTCTTATAGCCCACTATATGCTCCACCTCTTCCTATAGTGAGGTAGAGTCAGGTTACAGACCTCTAGAGACTCTCTGTCCCTAACAGGATGTCTCATCTATGGCAGTGGTCAGCACATACACATACTGACAATCAACTGATGCTTATCCTACTAACGTTGAAACTGCTGGCAGCTTTCTGAGTTTGGGGCATTTGAATTGAGAATACTAGTAAAGAGTAAAGATTTTAATATAAATATGCACTAGATCAGACAAAGCTGGAATCAAGACTTCCATCCCCCACAAACATTTGTTAAAACCTTTCCTCATTCATTACCAAATCACACTAACAGGTATTGCAGGGCAAGTGAATTCTGTAAGGATTGAGATGGACAAATTAGTTTATTAATTCATTTAATACCCCCTCTCCCCCAATAGAGCTATCTCCTTATGTTTCCTTACAGATCAAAGTGGTTACTTTCCTTCTTAATTAAGACTAGTAGGGGTATGTATCAGTTTTCCTAATGGAAATCCTCATTCCAACCACTTAAGCATTTGAACCACATCTCAAAAAATTAACAAGGGATTATAAGGCACTTTTATGGCAATTTATGTTGTGCCTTTTGCTTTCAAATGAACTACTCAGAGGAAATATTAGTGAGAAATGAGTCTAACCAACAACAATATAGCTACACCTATGAGCAATCTACAGTGGCAACATTCTCTACTGATGCTCACAAGAAGCACCATGGAAGGCACTATGCCTGACTAAAGGCTAATTATTTCAAAGTTATGTTTTATCTTAAGATTCCTTTCTTGTTTAGCAATTTTTTCATTATAAGCCCAGTATTTGTGATTCAGAGACCCTCATTTCCCCAACGCTTAAGTCTGAGGTAAAAGAAATCCTATGGTACCACACAGGGCTCCCAAAGATCGTATCATCCCTAACTCCAGTTCCCAGATTTTCCATTAGACGGGAAAAAACTGAAATTAGGCAAACTATTTTCCAGTACAAACTAGGATCTACAAAGCAAGAAATGCCAGCAGATCACAAACATCTACACATTTGACCTCACATGAAGAGAAGCAAATTGGAAGTAAGAAGATATGGAGACAACCAGCTTATTAAGTGTGTGTTTCTTTCTATTAATATCTATTTATTACTTAGATTTATATACATAAATTGTTCAAATCAGCAGCATAAAATAATTGAAATAAAAATTGTAAAGAACCATCACTTCCATGTAGCAGAACATCTGCTAACACATCCACCATAAAAGAAATAAAAATTTAAAATATAGAATTAAAAGAGAAAAGACAATTTGAGACTTCTGCTTGAGTCTTTAGTGTTGCTCTTAATGGGTACCATACACCTTGGTTTTCAAGCTGATGCTGATCTTAAACAGCCAGCCAGATTTTCTTCAGCTCCATTACCCAAAGTCTCATTTTACAAAAACTCAACTTTATTATTTGAGACATTTGAACCCTGTAGCCTTGGGGGTGGATAATTCATCATCATTTATGCCTGCTGACTGTATGGCTACTTCTTCATCTTGAATGTGATGTCTGTGGAGTGCCACAGTGCTTTTATACTATGCTATAGCGCTTTTTAAATTAGCCAGATTCCTTTTTTGTTCTTCCTTATCATGATGTAACAAGACACTACAATATAAGGATGGTTGGAGTGCTAGCTGGAGACGGATCTCTATTATCTGTATTGCTTGCAAGGAATGGCTGCAAGCTGTATGGGTTATTCTTATAATGGTTATGGTGAATACAACTTTGAGCTACTGCATGAGTTAAACAGGAGTATCTGAGAGTGTTGAAAATAAATTACTGTAGGAAAATTGTCATGGAAACTTAGACTGTAATGAAAGAGAGAAAAGGGAGAAAACGGAACAAATTCTACCAAAGGAAGCATCTTTAATCTCTTTGCTGGTCACCAGGAGGAGATGGGACTCCTTCATTAGTTTTTGTTCTACCTCTTGGTAGAATTGAAACATCTTCTAACAGATGGCTGTAATAATAATAATAAAAAAATGACAAAGTTGTTTGACTTGCTCATATCTTACAAGGATAAATCTATGAACACTCAGAATACCGTATACAGTTCTCATTGCTGCACCTCAAAAATAATACTATAGAACTGAAAAATGTGCAGAGAGGATCAAATCACAGTGTTGAGGGCCTGGAGCCACATCCCCAGGAGAAAAGGCTGAGTATTTTTATCTTAGATAGAAGGTAAATATGAGGATATGCGATGAAGATGTATGAACTGCTGTATGGAAGATATGGACGGATAGAACCAACTCTTACTACAGGTAATTTTCAACTTACTACAATTTATTTAGCAACTGTTCAAAGTTCAAAAGGTGCTGAAAAAAGTGGCCTACAACTGTTCTTACACTGATAGCCATTGCAACGTCCCCATGGCCAGGGGATCGAAATTCAGGCACTTGGCAGGTTAATTACTGTGTGATTCGCTTAACAATCACAGCAAAAAAGGGTCATACAATCTGGCGTGACTCACTTAACCATGGCTTAGGGACAGATGTTCTAGTTCCAATCAAGGTTGTAAATTGAGCACTGTCTGTAAATTAGAATTGGAGATTATCAATTAAAACTAAATGTTGGGAGATTCAGAACTGATAAAAGGAACTATTTCTTCATTCAGTGAATTGTTAAATAAAAGAATTCTACCGGTTTAGATAGGTTACATTAATACATAAAAGATAGCCAATTCAGAAGCTTAGATATATAGCCCTTGTAACATACTTCTTTTTACATGCAAGTCGTGAGCCTCTGAATGACACAGCATTCTGGACTAGTTGGCATTTGGCCAGATCCAATTGGACTCCTCCTAGGTTTCATTTTGTGCTAATCTTACAGGAAGCAAGTTATGCCTTGATAGCTATTTCTGGACCACAGACCCCTGCTGTATGTGCAGTGAAAAATTAACTACTAAACTCCCAAAAGCACAAACTGTTTTTCTAAGGTATCTCATTTCACCACAAGACCTTGGATTGCACTCAAGATTTCAAACATTTAGTTCATTCTTGGATAGCTGTCTATAAGAGAAAGTGCAGAGGGAATTTTTCTAACACTCATGGAGCTTTCTTTGTTCCAAACACTTCTGTTTTACCCCATGTTCCGTTTAAAGTTAGTATGAGATACCTGAGTGAGATCATTTGGAGATGTAGATCAAAGACTTATCTAGGTAGGAAAAGTAATCACTCCCTGGTTGCACAATTAGACTGCAGGGGGAAGAAAGAAATTAAGTTCTGTCTGAACAAGAAATACAATTACCTGGCAGCATTCCTCATGTTCTAAAAGAATTTATATTCATTCTAAATAAACTACTTAACAGCCTGGGGGCCTTATAGTTCCATCTCTGTCATCAGTGGTCCAGCTGTAATAAGGTAGGCCTTTTTGCCATATTAGCTAGAGCACTAGATATGGCACCTAATAAAGGTGACCTCACTTCAACAATCCATGCTGTGCTAACATCTTGATTACTGCAATGCATTGTAGTCTAAGCTGTTCCAATAGAAGAGAACATATGTAACTCAACTAATATATAACTAGGTAACAACAGCAGTATGAATTGCTTTTGGAGAGCTTTAGTTGATTTGTATGCTACACTGATGCCCTGTGGTAATATAATTGCATTAATGATGTTACCTAGTTCAGTAATGAACCAACCAAGCTCAGAGAGCACCAAGGACTGCACAATGTAAGCTGTCTTAGAAGATGGCCTGGAAAAATCCATCACTGCAAAACATTTCAGGAAGTAGACTAAATGAAACTTGGTGGTACTGCCATTCCATTGTTCCATCTTTCATGACACTGGTACTTGCTTTGCTAATATTCACCTCTAAAGGATTTCACACCTAGAAATCACATAATTTCAGGAAAAGTCTGAAAAGTTCGGCTTATTGTTCAGGTTATTGGGAAATGATTAAAAAGTTGCAAATAGGAGTCTGTTTGGTTGGTGTTTCCCCTGTACTTGTGTGTGTGCATGCAGTGTTTATACCTTTGCATGTGTGAGAGATGGAGACTTTGAGCTTAAGCTCCATGAATTGTTGTCAAGTAGCCCTTTCTAAAAGAGTTCCCCCAGGACAGTAATGAGAGATAGGAACCAATGCTCTGCTTTGGTACAAGGCAGTTTATTAGTCTCCTAAAAGGTAATCCTTTATAACCTTTCTCATCTAACCTCATTTTGCAATAGTATCAAAGATGGATTGCAATCAGAAGTATTCTCAATTTATGTAAAATTCCCTTATTAAAGTCTATGTATGCAGAATTACCATATTTGCACTACAAAAATCCTTATGAACCAGTATGGAATAAAATAATATTTTTTTGCTACCAAGCAGTTGCTTGAAAGCCAGTTTGGTGTAGTGGTTAAGGAACCAGGGGAGAAAACAGGAGACTGTGAGTTCTAGTCCCATCTTAGGCACAAAGCCAGCTGAATGACCTTGGTCCAGTCACTCTGTCTCCACCCTAGGAAAGAGGCAATGGAAAACCATTTCCAAAAAACTTTGTCAAGAAAGCCTCAGGAACAGATAGTCATCAGGAGTCCAGGTAATTACTTTTGTGTGCATACACAAACAAAGTACTTAATTTTTTACAGACCCAATAATAGTATTCCTAACTTGAAGAGAAATGTCATTTCAAAGAAAATGCCCACTTCAACCAAGCCCAAAGGAAGGAGGGGAGAATGCAACCTGGTAAAGACCACTTTCAATATTAATAACCTTCAAGCATCCCGAATGATGCCTATGACTCATTGTCCCCAGGTACATTTCGCTTTTAATTAAAAAGGCCATAAGTCTATAGTAAGTGTAAGAGTGCCAGAAAAAATTAATTGCACTATCATGACTACAGAGAACAAGAAGAAATATCAAGAATCACAAAATACAAAGATAAATAGCATCATTTACTTAACCAGAAAGTGTTTCATGATGCAAAAATGACAGTGTGGACAGTTATGAGATGATTTGTGGCAAACATCCTTGCTATCCACTAACATTATCTGGTCAGCTATTTGTCCATAATAAGATTACTTAATGGATGCTTATTAAGAGTTTGTTAGCTTTACCTCTTAACAGCCTACCAATTGATCATAGTGAAAGATTACAGATTACAGATGAATCTTTTGCCTGTAGGATATACCATAATTATTATCCCACCCTTGCATTGTTCCCCTTCGTTTTGTACAGTTTATTTGGATAAATTTGTATTAGATTTCAGCCTGTATGATGTGGAATAGATACATTTATTAAGTGTATCTATTTAGAGAGAAAAATAAAATAAAATGACTGGTGTAAAATAAGTGAAAACATGTAAAAAAAAAGCTCTACATACCGGTAATTGTCTTGGTTTCAGTTACTTTATCCTAGGGGAACATCTGGAGATAGATTCTTCAGGCTTAATAGATCTGAGGTCATTTCAAAGAAAATTAATGCGATAAATGTTTTAACCTGATTAAATTTATTGTATCTTTATGAGTATATTATTATGAATAATTGTGCATATAATTCCTTACTATATTGTCACAGTTCATGAATTATTGCTATTATCAATAGCCTTTCAAAAAGATGATACGAAGCAAATTTTGTACGTAAATCACACACGTTTATTAGAAACCAAATAGTGCTGTAATGGGCACTGATTGCATTCAGCCTGATGTCTTTTCTGAAGCCCTCTTGAGATTTCTTTCACTCTTTCATAGTACCAACAAACACAAGCCAGATTTTAAAAAGATAAGAGTGTTGACATTGGCATAATAACATGTTGATAGGCAAACATCTAAAATGTGGTGCTCAGTGTATGTGAGTCCTCCCTCACATGCACTTTCTTTCAACACCATGTGAAATTTGACCCAGGTCATCCTAACATTGGGATCATTGCAGAACAGGATCTCATTCTGTTGGCTCAATCCTCCACATTTTCCTCCAGGGGGAAATCATCTTCACCTCTTACAATAGCAATAGCAATAGCAATAGCACTGTATTTATATACCGCCTATCAGGGCTTGCAACCCTCTCTAAGCGG
>JANHJO010002246.1:153262-164061 GCA_032468235.1 Pseudoxyrhopus heterurus | reverse complement strand
ATAGATAGATAGATAGATAGATAGATAGATAGATAGATAGATAGATAGATGGTAAATGGTAGATGATAGATAGATAGCTAGATAGATAGATAGCTAGATAGATAGATGGATAGATAGATAGATAGATAGAGAGAGAGAGAGAGAGAGAGAGATAGAGAGAGAGAATGTGTGAGAGAGAGAATGTGTGAGAGAGAGAATGTGTGAGAGAGAATGTGTGAGAGAGAACCAATCAACCAGACATCGTGGCAGTAGATAAAGACCTGAAGACTGCGGTCATGATAGATGTAGTAGTGCCAAGTGATAGCAACTTCAGGAGTCTAAGCTGAAGAAGTACCAGGGCCTGAAGGAGGAACTGGAGAAGATATGGAAAGTAAAGGCAAAAGTGGTCCCAGTGGTGGTAGAACCACTTGGGGTTGTGACACCCAAGCTGAAGAATGGTTCCAACAGATCCAAGAAACATCATCAGAACCTTCTGTGCAGAAAAGTGTAGAGTTAGGAACAGCTAAGAGGCTGTATGGAACCTTGAAACTCCCAAGATTCTGATAGAGGAACCCAGATTGAGGAAGACACATCCACCCATAGGGGTGAGAAGGGATTTTATTTATTTCATGTGTGCCCAGTTTATAGGTGAACATGGAAAATCCAGGAACCAATGAAAATAATTAATTTTGGTTCCCAGGTAGGAAGAGAGGCAGAGGAATGTGTGCAACAAATGCAATGTGTTTTAGTGACAGAAGAAAATTGAGCTATAGTTGAGACAGGCAATTCTGATTGGCCTAGACTTCCAAAGTTCAGTATGCCAACAGGGTTATTGAAGAAAATTTATTGAGGCACTTAAGAGAACAAAAATGCTAGGAGGCCAAAAGGATTAGTAAATGTTATGTACAAAATGGAACTCTGCTGGGCAAGATAGGATGCAGAATAGAATGAAACAGCAGGATAATATCACATATTATTTATTTATTACGTATTACATAATACCATGCAGGAGAATAGTTCACTAAATGAAGCAAAGACCATGAATCTTTAAATGTGCCACATGTCCTATCTATAACTGAAAGTTGGTAATACAGGCAGAAAATATTAATCAAGATAAAAGGCCTGTCCTCTGACAGCTTAATAATGAACTCCAAAGGCAACCTCAACAGGTTTTGTAGAGATTTGTGAAATAAATTAGACACATTTCTGAATAGACCACGCTCAGCAGTTGATGGCTCTCTGCAGGTGAAGATGGCTTTCTAGGTGTCCTTCCTTGTTTAGAGGAGCTGAAAAGGGACAGGTGTTGAGTAGTCTTGCAGCAGCATAGGGACTAACCAGTTTGTAGTTCATGAAGTTTTGTATTTTCAACCCACTTTCTGTCCACCTGGCGAAACTGACTAGATCTACGCAATTTTACCTAAAGATAAACCTACAAATCTTTAAAAACCTTTCCCCCCCCCCAAATCCTTCTGTTTTTTCTTTCCATTGTGATATTATGGCTTCTCTGTTGAGAAGATGTGCTGATCATGATTGCTGATGGGACCAGAAAGACGTCTGTGTTAGCAAAGCTTCGAAGGGCATTTTGTTGGCTCATTGAGCTAGGGGATTGTGGGAATTTCAGAGTGCTGTAATCTTTACTGTTTCAAATTATAGTATAAATTTTAATAGATCTGAGACCTCAGTTTATTGGTGTCCTATTCTAGGGTTAAGTAACATGATTTCATTCATTTCAAGTACCAATATTGAGAAAGTGTTTAAGATAATTAATACTGCAATCCTGTGTGTGACTCCAGTCTTGGTGCACTTAACTCAGATAAATAATCTTAAACTTCTTTTTATTTCGACAAGTACTTCTCAATATACAGATTTCTATTGCTAGCATTTATATAGCGCCCCTAGTTAGATATATACTTCCTCTGTTCCTTCAGAATACTTGATGTTGCCCTCAGGTTTGTTTGTATAAGTGCAAAAAATAATTAGGCTTAGAATGAATGGGCACTTTGATTTATTTCTGCATAATGATAGTATAAGTTGAAAATGAAAGTGACTTGTTTCTACATGCCCAATGCCAGCCAATATCTTGGAAACTGAATAAAATAAAATGTTTGTCTTTCTCTACGTGTATTTGAGTATAGAATAATTTTCCATTGGCTTTTTAAAATTGGGAATATACAATAACAATTGCTACCGCATAACTTTTGCATAAAGTTACCTGAGCACAACTTTGATGGGATAGTTTAAAACAAACGTAATAACCAATCTTTTCATGCAGTAATAATATTTTTAATGAGTTTTGTCAGGAATGACAAAATCATGTCAGGTACGATTGGAATATTAAGATAAGGCTTTCTTTTGAGCATTTAAATGTAATTTTGATTTCCTGAAACTCCTATTGAAGTATCTATAGCAGAATCTAAGGCTTGGGCACCAATCTCAGGAGGATTTCTAAGCAGTTAATGGTTTTTGTTTTCAGATTTGGACACCAGATCTTACTTTGATCTCTAATAATAAGAGTGACTTGAAAATAGCTTAACTGGATTTCCTGCTTAATGGTATTAGTTACTGCTTTGGCTTAGTTAAGCTTTAATGCCGTTCCTGATTACAAGGCTACAATTAAAGGAGATTCTAAGTACAGTAATATGTGCACTGGAACTAAATGTTTGTTTACTATAAAAGCTTGAAGTTCTATAACTCATTCTTATGAATAATATTTCAATAGGGATGTCTGCCTCACTCATCTTCACTTTAGTCCTTCAGTTAAAAAATGGAAAACTGATGTAATTCATGCAAGTTTCCAAATGTCAGCTTTTAACAAAACATGGTTATTTTGTTGCTGGTAAAGAGCTCTTAGGCAACATAAATATGAACCATACTGTACTTGTAATTAATTTCACAAAATAGTGAAAATAGAACTTCTGTTTAAATCCTTTGTATTTCAGCTCCTGTTTGGCAATTAAGAAGCAAGTATCCATAGAAATGAGCATCTGATTACAGGGATGAAGTCTGAAGTATGTTTTCACTAATGGAAAAAGTATTTAGATGATGATTCGAGTCCCAGTACATATAGTTCTAGAACATTGATAAACATTTACCTTTTCCTCTGACCATGGGAACATTAAAGGCACTTCAGAAGTCTCTTTTTTTTACATTTCTATTTAAAAAAAACAACCTTCCCCAGCTTGATGGCACCTACTTGTGTTGACCAATTTACATTACTCTCTGAATATAGCATAGAATAGCTACCCAAATTATGGAATCTGAAGTCTAATATGTGAAAGTCACCAACTTGGTGAAGATGATTCTTAAATACCTGTGCTGCTTTGGGTCTTCATAACACAACTTTAATGAGTAAGTGAATGGGTAGGTAATGGGTAGAAGCCTGTATGTTAACTATATGCTGTAGGCAATTCTAGCTCAAAGGGATTTATCAGACAAGAAGGGAGAAGGACTATACGAAAGGAATGGATTAACATGCCATGGTCTGTCTCTTGCTCCAAACTCATTGTATATGAAAGTGTCACCAGAACAATCCATTCAGAGGAACGTTACAAATTGAGGCACACATATATTTGAGAATAAGCCATGCCAAATAAATATGACATCTTTGTTAACTAAACATTCATAGGACTTGGCTTTTCTGCGGTAGGAGACTCATCAGCAAGTTGGGAAGCATGCTAAAAGCAGTGTCCTGCTTGTGGCCCCTTTTGTGCAAGCATTGTGACAGAGCATGCCTGTATGAAAGGGACCGAGCTTGAAGAGACAATGCTGTTTTCATTCTTTGGATGAGAGGAACAAGGTCATGTGAAACACCCATCAGTGCATGAATGGCTTGAGTGAAACTTAAATGTCAGTTGAAGCATACCCCTGATTTAAAAAAAATACTGCTGGCTTTTCAACAGCCATTTCTTTTTTATCTTTGTCTCTCGGAATATTGCCTTGTCACTCTTCTTTGTAACTTGGAAGCTGCTCAGAGACTGCAGTGCAACGCTGTGCTAGAAACATATTGCAAAGAGAGCTCAACCCAGCTGCTCCTCTTCTCAGGCATCTTGGTCCTTTATATCTTGCTGTATCTGTTGACATTTCAGTTGAGACCACTCATTGCTGTCTTGACTATCTTTCAACCTTTATGCCCTTCCTGGTCTCAGACTGTTTTGGTAACAGAACATGGGCTGGTGACCGGTCAAACTTTTCCTTTAAAGGAAAAGTAAGTCAGAACTGTAAATATGACCCAAAGCCTAGGGACCATACATGACCCTGCGGTATCCATATTGTGGCTTCCAGATCACCTCTGAATTTTATTTTGCTTTGGGTGTGGGTTGGGATTTGTACAGTATGTGTGCATTTTTTTTAAAAGATTTGGAGGATATTAAGATGCAAAATTATTGCGTTAAGTCTTATAGATGCTAAAGGCAGCCATTTCATTCCTTAATATTCCCAAAGCATTTCCCAGAATAGGAATCCATCCATTTCTGGAGTGTAGCTTTCTGCATGCCTGGGGCTCTTGGAAGTTTTGGACCTCTGGTATAAGTGATGGAAGCAGGGCTTGTTCCCTCAATCTGCAAGAGGGTGAGATATTTTCTGGGCTGAGAGACACTGTAGCTCTACTGATGCTGCAGTATAATGGATAATCGCATTAGGTTCTTAGAATGCAGTTCATTACTTCTCTCTGTTAGTGACTCACCAAAAATTTAGAAAGGTCATGCAAAGGTTGGAGAGTATATTTTTAGGCCTTATTCTGCACTGTGTTTTAGGACAAAAATGCTGCTGCTACAGATACACCCCCCTCCCTCATACAGATGGAAATCCTGCCCTTGCCCTAAACCTTAATAAACCACGTTATGTTGACGATGTACTCATCTGAAATTCATTGTATGCATTGTGAAAATTGAAGGCCTAGGGCAGTGTGAATTTGTTAGCTTGTCTTCAAAGCCATATTTTGTTGCTTTGACAAATTTGCACCTCTTAATGCCTTTTGTGTAGGGGAATCTGGTTCTGCGTAATGCAAGCTGTCCTAATATAATCCTGAACTACTTCTCTTTTTCATTTAGCTATCATTGTTCTCACAGTTTCAGATATCACAATTTGATGTTGGGGATGTGCTGTGAGTTGATGTGTTATTTCTTCTTGACATCTAATTTGGTCAAACAACATGGTTGCTGGTAGTCATCATGTTCATTTAGACTAAATTTTAAGCCATATGTTTAAGTGGTTCAACTATTAAACCAATTTGTATGTATGTATATATTTAAATTTCTGGGAAGAATGCCTTTTAACCATTTGATGAATGCATCTTGAAAAATAAATAGAATTAAAGTTCAAAGTGGCATTAATAGCAAACCCAAATAAGTTGTATTCCTTTCCAGCTGCAATCCTATAGAATAAATCAATTCTGTTTGGGAGAATATTAAGCAGGTAAAGGAAACTGCTTTGGGCAGGGAATCCCTGCCCCTGATCTGAGAATTAGATCATTTGCCTGAACAGAAAAAACTGAAGTTTCATTTGATTATGTCAGGTCATGATGTAGGGCTATTATAATATAGGACCTGTATGTTCTCATTGGAAAAGTCATTGAAGTCAAAGAACTCAGGAACCAGGATAAGTTCAAAAGCACTAGGAGATTATTTCATGCTACTGTATGCAAGAATCTGAACTACTAATGGTCAAGGCAAATTGGTGCCAGATAAGAGTCTTCAAGGGGGAATGGACTTAGGTCTCTTATGGGGGCGTAGTGGCTCCAAACTGATTCATTGTTTGACCCCTACCCTCAGGCTCAGCCTGGTCATCTCCTTCAGTCATAGGCAGCAACATTATGATCTCCAAGTGTGTTGGCCAAAGTCCATGCTATTGAGGAATATTGAGAGCTGCAGTTCCAACAAAGATGGAAGGTTTTAAGTTGGGGAAATTTGCCATGAGGTGCAAGCATAAGTGTTAAATCCCCCCCCCCCCAAAGACTATATCGGTGTAATTATCAAATTGTCTATATGTTCCTCGCTTAATTCTACAAAACTACATCATTCATTAAGGTAATACTGAAATCTCAGATCCTACAGACTACATTATTTCATTTTTTCCCCTTTGACTGCCTTTCCTGTGACTGCCCCCCCTGGTGATTCAGCAGTCCCTCATCCTTTTAGCTTTTTTGGTAAGGCCATATAAACCAGCTTTTTACCAGGCACTGGGATAGAATGAAGGTATCTGGGGCAGGTTGTGGAGCATCCCAAGAGGATGACTAACACACTGGGTTTTGATTTTATGATTCTGTGGTCGTGGCTTAATGGCTTATGATTTTATAGCTTTGGGTTTTATTGTTATTGTGAGCTTCCCAGAGTTGTGCTTAAGATTGGCAGCTATACAAATATTTTGAATGAACAAATGAATGAATATTGCACTTCTGATACAAATAAACTTTCACTGAGATAATGTTAGAGATGTGATAGTCAAACAGAGAATGAGAAGAGGGGACACTTGATCCAGTCCGGTTACACTGAACTGTCAGAGTACAAGATCTCTCTGACGCTTGGCTCCTCACCTATTCCATCAAAAGGTCTTGTGCACCTGTCACTTTATTTGTTCCCTTGGCGTATTTTCTCTGTAGGAAAGAAATAAGACAAGCATAGAATTGTTACCAGTGAAAAGCAGGTGGTACGTTTTGGAAGTCCCCCTCATAAAATCTTGTGTTTGATGCAGGATGAAAACCTCATCTGGAAACTTCCTGAGAGTTTCTGCTAGGGAGATATTAGTCAGAATGATCCAAACACACCTGGAAAATTAGAGGAACTGCTAACAAACCAGTTCCCAGTGCTTAGGTTTCATATGAAAATAGATAAGCCTAATTCATATTAAAACTCGGTCTTATTGTTTAAGACAGTATTGAATTTAGTTAAGTCGAGGCTTTAAACGTTTAACGTGCACCAGGGAAACATTTTTAAAGCAAGGAGATATGTGAAACGCATCCTTTCACAAGCTTTAGGATTAAGAGACTAAGCAGCTTTTGGAAATGGCATCAAAGGGACATTACTCTGCCAGCAGGTATTAAAAGCAAAATGGTCCTAGTAGATTTAACAGATTTAAATTTGGATTCATTTCACTGATGACTTTTCTGCTAATGATTTTTAAACATGTAATCATTTGAAATTTTAGATGGCTTCCTGATTTCTTGAGATTAATATGTATTTGAAGATACAGAAACCCATGTGTCCATTCAATCAAAAATTAATCCATTGATGCCAGCCCAGAATTGTGAAGTGATTACAATGTATAAAATGAGATTTGAAACAAATGCTCTCACTGATGGTATTGTTGGCTTTAATTTAGCTGATTGAGGTCTTTTTTTTAATGGAAATATAAAGGAAAAACCAGATATGTGTTTACATATTTAATATGGATAGAAATAGCTAAATACTTTATTGACTGTCTACTTGAATTTATGAAGGTAAGGCACTTTTGTATCCTTATTTAAAAGGATGCTTAAACTGGCATTACATTTTTCAGTGTATATATCATGCATTAAGCTTCATCTGTGCTTCTGAACATGAACCATAGCTTATTGAACAAATCATTAGTAAGACATTGACAGATGGGGAGCCTTTCTACTTATCATGTACAATTGGACCTCTCATTCCTGGCTATGGGCTATGCTGCCTTTGGAAAATGCACGAGTTGTTTTGCATTAACTTTTTCCGTACATCCCCACTTGGGCTGTAGTTAAAGGTACTCTCATCAGTTTCAAGCAAAAGATGCAGCAGTTTCTAGTTATTCGTCATCCTAGGTTAGCAGCAAGCAATCCTATACGTGGTGCAAAACAGCAAGCCCCACATTCCTTTTTGGGGCAAGTTAAGCTCAGAAAGATACATTTGGTGGCCTTCCCAATTTTTGTCCTTAGCACTTGATATTTGGAAACATACTCTAAACATGGAGGTGCTCGGTTTTTCCCAATTGGATGCCATCGAGAGGGATAGGAACCGCTGTCTTCCAGAATGGATAGTCTACCTGCCTTTCCAGATTATGCTTTACTGGTCAGATCTGGGATATTGCAGCTGTAGACCAACTGTAGTCTACAGTGTTTTCTTAGCAGATCAGTGATTTGACTCCTTCAGATGCTGCCGTTGGGGACAAAAATATGGTGAGGAAGTGCTTTGACAGAAGGCCTGTCCCCCTTCAGAATGCATAGCAGCCTCCTTAGTTATGCATCCCCAAGGCAGCCTCCAGCCTCCAGCTTGCTAATGATTTGGAGAGCTTTCTCCTTTACGCCATATCCTGTTTGCTTTCTATGGCTTTATTACTGTTGCTTTGTGGGCGATAGTTGTTTTCATCCTTCCTGATAAAGTTTCTGCTTCTTTCTATGTGACCGTGGACATTTTAAATCTTGTTTACGTTCTATATGAACTATAAAGAGCCACTTTGATGGCAATGGGGTGGAAATGCGTTAAATAAATAAATAAAGTATGGTACAAGTGGTCCAGAATTTCTGATTTTGACAGTAGTTAAGTCAGTTTTGCTCCATTTTATGAACCTTTCTTGCCATAGTTGTTAAGTGAATCACTGCAGTTAAGTTAGCAATGTGGTTATTAAGTGAATCTGGCTTCCCCATTGACTTTGCTTGTGAAAAGGTTGGAAAAGGGGATCACATTGACCCTGGACACTCCATTCATCAAAAATATGAGTCAGATGCCAAGCATCTGAATTTTGATCATGTGACCATGGGGATGTTGCAGCATTCGTAAATATGAAAAATGGTCATAAGTCTCTTTTTTCAGTACCATTGTATCTTTGAATGGTTACTAAACAAATGGTGCTAAGTTCAGGGCTACCTCTACTGCAAATTGATGTTCACCAGCTTGTTGTTGCATTTCTTTCTGTTAGAGTGGGCCTGTGTCAACTCTTCAGCTTGTTGCCAGTGCTATCTTCTCAAGAAAGGGGATTGTCTAGAGCAAGAGACTTAAGCTTGTTCCCCGGCTCAGAGTTTAATTGTACTGTTGCAGTTTGTTCCATGTATGTCTTGGTAACTTCGAAAGTCGCTGCACTGGTATTTTTGATTTTATTTTCAAAGGTAGAGAAGAAGCACAGCTGTGGGAACACTGTTCCCTTCTCCAGGACGTTGTGTGACTATCTCTTGTAGAAGTTGTAATTAAGACCATTCCATTTCAATTCCTGCAATCTTGAATAGAAATAAAGAATTGACACCTCATGGTGTTCATCTAAAGATATAATTCCTTTAAGAGGCAAAGTAATTACTAAATGGTATATCCACTCTTAATGCCCACGTCTTTTTAAAGTAAAGCAGTAGCACTGATGATGTTACCTAGTTTGGATAATGAAACATCTGCAAAAAGCAACCAAGCTCAGAGAGCACCAATGATCCCTCTTTCTGAAGTAGCTTCTTAGATGGACAGATCCCTGTCCATTGCTTAGAGCAGGGGTATCAAACTCATGTCACAGCATTGTCGTGTGACATCAGGACTTTCCCCCCCTTCATTAAGCCAGGTGTGGGCATGGCCAGCGCGTGATGCATCCAGCCCACGGGCCACAAGTTTTTTTTTTCATGGTTATTTTTATTTTTATTTATAAACCATCTTTTCTTACAGTGTGTCCTTCGGGTGAGAAATCACATGTCAAAGTTTACATTCACATAGTGCTTATATAATATTTACATAATGTTTCATTTTATCATCTAATTCTTATTGCGTATCAATTCCCATCTTATCTTATTGTACTTTATATAGTCAATATAGTTGCAAGGTAAAAACATTTAAAATAAAAATACAATAAAATCTAATAATGTTTGGTTATCTATCATAGATATAACATTATAAGTACTAATCTTTATATTTTATCTACATTCCATCCACTTATAAAATTTTTCCACTGGTACCCTATCTGATAGCTCAGCCAGCCACCACAGACCAGCCAGCCATACAAGCACCACCGGTTGCCCACTTGACACCGGTCGCCCACTTGCCTGTGGCAACACAGCAAAGCCAGCCAGCGTTCCCGCTGACTTTTCCGGTAGCCTGGGGCACACCAAGCCTGGCTGCCCCAGCCCTACCACCGGCTCCAGCAAACCGACCCAGCTCCCCAATGGCAGAGATGGCCACCCCGGGTCAACAGACTGCAAAGTCCAGTGTGCCTACCGCGCTGGACATCCAGGCCATCAAAACCCTTGTTGCGGCTTTCAACACCACGGCGCGACCCATGACTGGCGCAACAGAGGCAGCCAGCCCAGCTGCACAACCCCAGAGGACTGGTGCCATTGGAGCACACAACCCAGCAGCCTTCCTCCCTCCACCACCGCATCACTTACCTGCTCCGGCAATCTTCCAAGGACCCCCGGCTGAGGTCCTCGCACCTACGGCGGCTCCTCACCTCTTGCTGACGATCCTGGCTCCCGTGACGTCTTCGTAGAGTCTTTGGCCCCTGGCAGGTGTGCCAGCTTCGGGGCCTAGATCTGATCGTCCCATGATGTCCCAGGCTTCTGTGGCCCCAGGAGGCTTCTGCGGCCCCATGAGGCTTCTGCGGCCTCCCCAACTCACCTTCCGCATCTTCGGGCCCAGGCTGGAAGTCCGGAGCCCAGACCGTGGCCTTCTCCTGGAGAGAGACACATCCGTCCCCTCTGAGCTCCAACATCTAATGAAGCTCGTGCAGGCGCAGACGGAGGAACAAGCGCTGCTTACCTCAGGTCTGGCACAAACTGGCACATGTCTAAGTCTAAGCATAGGACTTCAGCACCAGGGACAGCAGATGTCAAACTTTTCGCCCGGTTATTCTGCAGCTTTGCCAGCAGGGTTTAAGAAGCTAATCCTGTTGGGGGGAAATTATCTTGA
>JANHJO010002246.1:135226-148083 GCA_032468235.1 Pseudoxyrhopus heterurus | reverse complement strand
GGTCCTCATTTTACCCACCTCAGAAGGATGGAAGGCTGAGTCAACCTTGAGCCTGGTGAGATTCGATCTGCCAAATTGCAAGCAGCCGGCCGTCAGCAGAAGTAGCCTGCAGTAACCACTGCGCCACCATGGGTCATTATTCTATTTTTTGCAGTGGCAGATCAGGATGTCTAAACTTTCTGGCCTAGGATCTCCAAGTGATAGAATGGGAAATGTATTAAAAGCACATTTGGAGTTAAATATTAACTATATTTAATTTTAATTGCATGCTCAATGAAATTGATAGTTCCATCAACCACCTCTTTATTAAGGTTTCCCCCCCCCACAAAAAAAATGGGAGATTTTGGCCTGGAAAAAATATCAATTCTTAAATCAGTGGTATGTCTGTTTAGGTGTGACATCAACTGCTTATGCTTTCTGGGTCTGAGGTGAATTTATACACCTTTGGTGCATGTAAAGCTTCAATATTTTTTTCCTGGACAGTGATCTAAAGCTTCAGCTCATCTGCTGTTTAAATCTTGCATTTGAGATTCAGAAAGGAGTCCTAGCTTCATTTATAGGTCTCCAATAGCTATTGCCAAGATGAGCAAGTTAAACTAGTTCGTTGCCGGATGGCTGGAAGTTTAAAGAATAAATAGACAATAGCCCCTCAACTACATGGTTCGGAAGCCTGAGAAAGTCTTCCTTGAGATACTTGCTTACATTTATACTCTCCAATTAAGCTATAATTTAACCCCAAGCCTACTCCATAATATTTACAAATGAAGCAATCTGCAATTTGTAGTAAAAAGCAGTTATTTTCTGAAATGTGTTTTTGCATGTGAAAGGATGGGAGTTCTGCTCACTTTGTACGTAGTCCCATTTGATGGCTGCTTATTCACTGTTGATTTAATGGTACTGTATCCTTTCTCTTACAGAATTCTATATATGTCTGTAGGCATTTGGCTTTTCCAATGTATACTGTTTTTGCCATTAATCATCAAATACCATATTCGTTTTTGTGCTTCTTGACATCCCATCCCAAGATTTAATGAAACCAGTGCTTTGCTGTGTTTGAAAGCGTATAATAATTAATCTAGGAGGTGTTTGAAGCACAGTTGTTGAATATCTAAATATAGAAATAAATTAAAAGGAATAATCTTCCTGTATTTCCTTTTCTTTAATAGTTTTCAGTGTGTCAAGTGATAAAAGGCAGTCCATTGTGAGGTTTGTTTAATGTTTCCAGCATTGTACAAGTCATTCAGTGTATCTTAACCTTGGCTGTTTTTGTAAATTGATCTCTCTCATATTTTTTTTCAGCTAAGTTCCAAGCAAGGGAGGAAAAACAGAAAAATTAGTTTTGCTTTAAGGCAAAGTATATTAAAATGTCTTCCTTAGAGAAGTAACCGAATGCACATGATAGTTTATACTATATTGCTATTAACAAGATTATATTCTTAAACTTCCTTCTGGATATAGAAAACAACTTCCCATGGTAAAAATATGATTACAATATTGTTTCTGTATAATACTATAAAATCTATTTTTCACGGTACAGGCTGAATAGTAGAATTCCATCTGGGAAACCATCCTGGACTAAGCCCTATTTCAGGAATCTTAAGTGGTAAAGAAAACCAGAAGTCCTGTTTATTATCCTGGGCTGGTTATTACCTGTAATCTATTTTTTATCCCTGTATAGCATCTTATGCATTACTATTATTTAGAATTTAAAATGTTACCTGTAACTGAAATACAATTTTCAATGAAGTCTTTCCAAAATTGGTATTTTACAGATGCATTGTGTTGGGCTGTAATCCCCAAATTTGCAGGTAGCAAACTTATCTGGGAAATGTCAAATAAGAGAAGGAAGTTTTAGATATCAGTTTTTGAATTAATTTGTTCATTCAGTTTGTTTCAAGGTCCAACTAAAAGTGCAGGATATAAACCTGTAAATGGCTTAAATAATTATCTTAAGGATTAATTTCTCTCTTACAAGCTACGTGATATTTTATATCTACTAATTACTAGGATACTTTAAAGATGTTCCTTGGATATCCTAATTATGGAAGAGTTACAGGGGAGGACTATTAGTGTCAAAGGCAGCTTTTGGCAAAGAATGCAAGAGGATTTGCTTCCAGTCCAGTACAGATATGGAGATCCTAGGCAAAAGCAGAAAAACAACAACAAACCCATGAGTTTAGTGCTTCTGGTCTGATGTAAGTTGTATTTGATTCTGAATTTAATTAATATGATTTATGGGTTTTTTGCTGTAGCATATAGGATACAAATTGCTGTTTTATATTTTAATATCTAACTCTGCTTGTTATTTACGTTTCTATTGTGGATTTTTAAAATCTCTTAGCTGTCTTTCATAGCCCTTTTTCAGACAAAATAGAGGTGTAAATGATTCATGAATGACCACATTGGGAATTATAAATACGTCTGGAACTTTAGGAGTTACAGTCTGGAGGTGTATGAAAGTCTGCAATGCATGTATTTGGAAGAAAGAATATGTGTGGGTTGAGATGAGTGGGAGATTGCTTTCGATTTTGGGATATGTGTGTAGGAGAGGGGAAAAATATCTATTATGAGTAGAGGTGATTCCTCAGATCATACTTCTGTGGTAGCCTATAAGAAAAGAAATGCTTTCAGTAGTCAAAAAATGCTTTCAGTAGTCAAAAAATAAAACTTTTTTCAGCCACCATAAGATGTAGAAATAAAGGCTTAACTGCCTAATAAAAAGTATTACTTCTAGGTTAAAGGTGCTATGACTTGGATTTTGGTAAAGAGATATAATAGTGTTCATTTAGAAAATATCTGCAGACAAGTTGTGTCTATATCTATATAGTTCTTGAATGTAAAATAGGTTTCCACAGCCAAAGAATGCAGTCTGTAAGCAATTCCTATTACCGTAAATGCATATAAGAGCTAGGTATTTTTCTTTATGATTGGCCTCTACTTTAGGCAGCCTAAGGGCAGCAGTAGATGGACAATGGAGGCATAAATCAGAAATATGCACCTATTATATGCCACCCATATGCCTACAAATAGTTTATGGAGGGTGCTGTGTGATTGGCAGGATAGTAATTGAATTGGGCTGCCAGTCAAGTCGATTTTTATATCAGAAAAATCAGAGATAGCAGAAGGAGAAAGGAGATAGGTACCCCAAAGCCTGAAACTATCCATAGTAGTTTAATGGGTCCTCTGGCTTCAAAGGCTTACTTATGCATATATGTAACATACTTGTCATTGTTATTCTTGTTGTGGTGGTTCATCACACAGTCAGTCAGATGCTTAGACTGGATTTGGCATTTTTGTCCACCTATTAGGACCTGGGATAGGCAGATGTTGTTTGATTATATTAAAAGTATCATCATAGGATGTAAGCTGTTCCAAGTAAAGCTGCCTTTTGCAGTTGATTGATGGTGATTTTGTCAATGCTGATTATTATGGTTCATTACAAAGTCAGATGTTCAGACTGGATTTGGCATTTTTATCCACCCATAAAGTCCTTCCCAAGGACTTGGGATAGGCAGATGTTGATATTATTTTTAAAAAATGTTTGAATTTGATAGAAGTGTTCTATTAAAGCAGTGTTTCTCAATCTTGGCAACTTCAAAAAGTGTGGACTTCAATTCCCAGAACTTGGTTCTTTACTATGATTATTTCACAAATTGAAAATATGTCTATATGAGATTTTTTTTTTTTTAAATATGCATTCTAGAAATAACATGTCAGTATTTATGTAAAGATAAATTAGTAAATCTCCCTATATGGTGCTCTTAAAGAGTCACTGAGATAAACATAGGAGGTTAAATGTTTCATTCATATACTAGATTTGGTGGTTGGGAAATGCTATAAGAAGAGGCTTGCTGATTGCTTTGATACAGTTCATGGTGGGCAAACAATAACTAGCCTTTTTTTAATTGCCTAGTGATAACTATGGCAGTACATGGAAATTTACCATAAATAGGATGCATTCTTTGATGTCTGACTCATTACTTTCAGCCTTTCTTATGAGAGTTGCACAGTGGATATTTTAGTCAACAAGATATGAAGGATGTTTTCTGTGTAAAAGACTTTAAATTAACTGATGTAGGGTTAACATTGTTTTAATTTTTTCCTCCTTTCATCCCGATCCTAACATGTAAACAATTTTGAATTGGATGTTCTAATGATGCCTTGTTTACCTAAGAAAGAGCTACATCATTATAAATGTAGATGACATTCTCCATTTATAAAATTATTTCAGGTAGAGGATTAGTTTGATTCAATTGATCATAGCATAGTGGAGTGATAAGGAATAAAGCACTGTGTTAGTATTATGACATTCTTGTCCATTAGTACTGTTTATTCAAAGGCTCAGATTTCTATGTAAGAAATCATTTGTGTGCCAAAAATAGGAAGACAGTTTATTTAAGGGCAAGTTTAAATCAAATACAGAGACATCCTCAGAATAGCTGCGAATCCATGGTTTTAGTCTGCACTTGGTAATAGATAAGTTCTGGGATCTTTAATTGACAAATGATTAGGGTAGGAATGTCTTCTACGTTTAAACTACTCAAACTCCTTGGACTTCATTTACAATGATAGCAACTATGTAAATATGTGAAAAATACTTAGTTTAGAATTGTTTCAAATGAGAACATCATGAAACATCCTGTTTTGAGTTTTGTATATTTTAAAAAGATGTTTTGACAGGTATACAACCATGCCAGTCCCTGAAATAGCATCTTCCTTTCTAATTTCCTTTTTCCCCATTCTCATGAAAAGGAATTTTAAAGAGGAAAAAAATGAATATTTCTACCTTTAATGCAATGAATGTTAGTAAAAGTGTTACACTAGAGTTTGTTGCTGTAGACCCAAAGAAATTAGCAAAAACAGTGTGTTCATTTTTGTTTCTGGAATTAAGATAACGGTATTATCTCTAAGTGGCTGGGACGTGGTGGTTCAGTGGGTAAGACGCTGAGCTTGTCGATCAGAAAGGTCGGCAGTTCGGCAGTTCAAATCCCTAGTTACTTGTCCCAGCTTCTGCCAACCTAGCAGTTTGAAAGCATGTAAAAATGCAAGGTTTTTACCCCTTTGGTGGGAAGGTAACAGCGTTCCATGTGCCATGCCGGCCACATGGCCATGGAGACGTCTTCAGACAGCGCTGGCTCTTCGGCTTTGAAATGGAGATGAGCATCGCCCCCTAGAGTCGGGAACGATTAGCACAGATGTGCGAGGGGAACCTTTACCTTTACCTATTATCTCTAAGTAAGCAAATTGTGCATGAGCTTCTAAATAACATCTTAGCATCTTGTTAATTGTGCCTCACCAAAATATTTTCCAGTACTTTCTTTTAGGACAATTACACATACATCATCCTCTCCCCTAACTAGGCCTGTTTCTTTTCTGATTAGCCATGATTGCTGATATTGTTGCTCCTATTTTGTAGGAGAAAAAGAATTGTAAGGTAAAATGCAGCTTATCTGCTGGTAATAAAAATTCTGGTGGAAACACTGCCCTAATATTTGGGGTTGTGTGAGAACTGACAATGCTTGGCCTCAGTATAGCATCTCTTCTTCAGTGCTTTGTAAATTCCTCCTAACCATTGATTTCCTGCAAGTAAAAGATATACATGTCAAGAAGTGACATTTATGTTGAACTTAAATGATACTTGATAAGTAATAAAATGCCTTGTCATGTTGAGCATTTTAGTCATAAGAGATGGCATCAGGATATAGTTGCTAATTAATATTGAAATGATTGATTCTCTGTAAGATTTTGCTTGCACAATCAGAAAAAGGGAGAGCCTTTTCTGCTGACTATCATTTTACTTGTACTGTCACAAATCATAATTATTGCAGTTTATTGTAATACAACTAATGTGCTTCTTCTCTTTCTGTTTTTTTCTTGGCAAAAAATTAACATTAGAACACTTTATTTTATAGTAATTGAATTGTATCAGAAATAATATTTATTTTCATGTTCCATCATTGATTTTGCATGTCTATATCCAAAATAATATTTGTTGAAGTTAGGTTATAAATAAATAATGTTTTTAATTCGTTAATTTATGCTGTATATTTCTACAGCAGTACATATATTTAATTTAATAATAGACATTACCAAACCCAGTATTTTTATTGGCATGCTTGGTTGATCAAATGGTAAGCATTTTAGTCATTTATGGTAAAGATTTACTGTATCTATATTGGTATTTGGGAGATTACTTAACTGAGCCTCTCAAAAATAACTTACACAAGACAAAATATACAACTTTCTTCACCATTATGAACTAACTCAGCAAGAAACATTAGTGTACATGATTCTTAATTTTTCATTGTGCCTTAGGATACAATACTAAACCAGCCAGTCATAGGTTTAAATATAGTTTATAGCTCTATTTTGTATAAGTTACCATATAAAAACAGATACTCCCTTAGATCATAATTCATGATATATTTTCAGACAGAACTTTTGCACATTTTCATATTGCTTCTGTTTCAGCAAACTGTACTTCCTATTCACTTGTGAGCAATGTTGTAGTCAAATATTAACAATAGGTACGATAATAGAAAGATACATAACAATAAGCTAAAGTGTGCAAATTTTTAAGAACAAGGAAACAGCATGGCAATACAGTAGTCCTCTATTCTTTATTGTACTTTTCATTTAGAAAAAAAAATCAAAGCAGTAACTGTAGTAAATAAAATGTGGGCTAAAGAGAATGAAATAGTGAAACCTGATGAAAACAAAGGATTTTAAACATTTAAAAAAGATCAGAGCAGCCGTCGAAGGACGACCTAGGTAAATTTATTTTGAATTTTCACCAGAAGTGCTCCCCAATGACTTCTACCAGCCTGGTTTCTATGGGAAGGGTGTGGTGCAGTGGTGGGATTCAAATTTTTTTAGTACCGGTTCTGTGGGCGTGGCTTGGTGGGCGTGGCTATGCAGTTGGCCAATCAGAGATGGTATTTGCTGGTTCTCTGATCCAATCAAAATGATCGCTACCGGTTCTCCAGAGCCTGTCAGAACTGGCTGAATACCACCTCTGGTGTGGTGCCTGATGGTTCTACTCCAGAGAATACCTGCTCCACTTCTAGCTTGAGGAATATCAGCAGACCTTTCTGGAATTAGGAGGACATCTTCTCACAAGCAATAAGTCAAGCTCAGCCTAGATGGAAGGGTTTCAAGTTTATATGTTAACAGTACCATCTTGAAAATGACATGGTAATAATTCACTTGCAATATCTTCAGCCCATGTGTTCTATCATGTGCCGAATGAGGGGATCTGCTGATGCAGCTCTGGTTGCAGTTTCTTTTACCTGCTCTCAAGAGACAAAACCCTACATAGAGACATTGTTCACAAGGTTTTATTTGGTTCAGTGCTACTCTTCAGTTGAGTCTCCATTAAGCACTAGCACTGACCAGTCAGATGGAGACTGGGAAGATTTCTCCCTCTGCTTCAAAGGAAATTGAATGACTGACACTTCCTTGCAGTTTCTCCCATCCTATGATAAAAATTGTGATTTTCTATTTGGGCTCAGTACAGTTGTATACTGTCCATTTATTTAATCAAGTGATATAACCATCTACCTCAACAAGATGGAATGCCTATTCATGACCAACATATATGTGTGTACATAATTTTGGATTGAGTATCTTTCTCCAATAAGTTTATTGCAGTTTACTCTGCATTTCTAAATTTCAGTGCAGCTTCAAAGACTACGTCAGGAATTCTCTTTTTATTATTTTATTCCATGCAATAAATACCGAACAACCTGGAGCTCTATTAGATTTACTACAGAGTTGCACTGTATGGTTTTCATTGTGAAAGACCTGCAGCGGCACTTCAGCTGTTGTGTTACTTTATCCTGTTTTCCCTCTTCACATTTCAGAATATGATTTTGCAAGGTTTTGCTTTAAAACAAACTGCAATCCCCATGACATCCAACCTTAAAGAACTGTTGTTTGTTCTTGGCTTCTTCTCACACATAAAAGAGATTTGCTCTGCTTAAGTGATGGTGGACTACATTCCTTTCATATCCAGGCAGAATAGTTCTTGGTTAAGACGAGAGCAGTTTTCTGAACTGAAATGTCAGATTATTTAGCAGGAGAAGTTTCTGATCTTTCTTATGATATGCAAGAAGAATGGAGAAAAAAAGGAACACATATTTTGCTGGGACTTATTTGCAAAATCATCAGTTCTCATTAGATCTGAACTGGGCATCTGCTTCTGCTTCTTCTGACTAGAACTGAGAATTGGACTGAGAAGCCAATTTAGTGGCTGAGGAAAAAAGAATCTGCCTAGTAAACAAAACAGTGAATGATCCAAAAATTGGCAGTTCTATTTTAATTCTTATTTGCTGTTCTATAATAGAGGGCAGTGATCTCAAGTGTTGGCGGTTTGACATATTGCCTTTCAGATATGATAAGGTATGGGTTAAATGAGCCAACCAGGACATTAAATATAAAGCGAACATTTTAGGTAAGAGTCAGTATATTGCGTTTCTGAACATGCAAACTTTCTCACTAATTTAGCAGGCAAATTCCAGGTTGGACATCCTATAAGGAATAAAAAATAAACTCTTAGGACTATAATGTATAAAATTGAGGAGTGAGAACACTGGGAATACTTTGTCCAGTTCTAGGCATCCCGCCTCAAAATGGAAATCATAGAATTGGAAGAGATTCCGAAAACAGGACCTACATCACCTCCCCATAAAGATGCAGGTGAAGTATAACATTTGGGACTTAGTCTGGAGCGGGGAACCAAATGGAATTCAGGGATAATTAAATACAAATAAAGTAAACAAACATATGAAGCAAGTAGAAAGTGTGAAATTCTCCTTTTCTGAAAATGCCCAAACCTGTAAGTCATCCATGAATGATGGATGAAAGCGATCAGAAAATGAGAAAGTCCAGACAAGCAAGAAGGCTTTGCTTCATGTGATGAATTTCCCTGAGTATAACTGCAAGAACTAACCAAAGCAGAAAAATAAATCAGCTGAGAAGCGGCAATTAGTATAAATAAAACTTGAGTTCTTGAGTAAATAGTCTTTACTCAAGTTATTTACATTTGTATTTGAGAGACGAATTGTCTCAGATGGAGGTGATGAGGGTTTAATATTAATGTTATTAATTAATTTTAGAATTAGAATTTTAGAAAATATTAATTTTAATATTAATGTTTAATAATAGTACATTTTTCTTTACATATGGACACTTTTTATTGATATGAGCCATGAGTGAACAGTACTTCTACAAAGACAGAACTCGCCATGTTGAGAGACAATTTCTCCCTCAGACAGTTGATTTACTGCTGAGTGCTGGCAGTGCATAGGCACAATGGTATTTACTCAACTGACAGCCATTTTATAGCAACACTGTGGGTTCGCCCCAAAAAATTCCAACTCACCCTTTTCCCTACCATTGGAATATTAAAAAAAAAGAAAGAAATACACTATGTGGCATGATTGGGATTAGTGTAGTGTATGGGTGTGAATGATGTCTCCATTTCCAACAGCCCTGCTAATTTATGTACCCTGAGCTTTGATTTGTTAGCTTTTGGTCTCTAGAGCACTTCAGTCACAGAATGTCTTATTTTTTTCATAATGTTTCATTGAGGCTTATTATAACATAAAAGAGAATGAAAATAAAGGTGTTTTTTTTTAAAAAAAGGGGGAGGTGCAAGATTAAAAAGAAAGAAAAGGAAAAAAATATTGACTTCTCACTCTTTCCAACAGAATAAAACATTAATGTTCCAGAATAACAGCCAGCCAGCCATTTTTTATTGGAAGCCGCCCTCTCATACACTGAACTTCTGATGCATTCCAGTTTATGTTTTTATTTATGTGAGGAGCCTTCCAAGATGTTATTTGAAATAATTACCTTCCCTTTATATTTATTTTTAACTGAAATGTCAATATGGTATAGTAACAATAAATAAAGTTCTGGTTCTTCAAGCCTTGGGATTATCATTACTAAGCTGGGAAGAACGGAGAGAAGAGATAAGGCTAGTAACTTGAATGGAGATGATTTTGTGTGTGAATTCAAGTGGTAAAGATTACTGTCCCCTGCCAGTTTTAGCTTTTGCTGATTTACTAATTAAGAATAAATTTTCCTATTGAAATGTCGTCATGCCTACTGCTGTAGGAGTAAAAGCGTTCTCAATTAGAAAACTGGAGGTGTTTGCCTGGAGAAAGGAAAAGCTCAGAAGCTAAAGATGAGACAAATTATTCAGGGTTGAAGCCCTTTTTTTTTTTTTTTTTAAATGCTGTGGAGGAATGATTATAAAAGATTTGCTGAAAAATGATGAAGTTTGAATTTCAGATGGAAACTAGTTCAATGAATGCAACCATTTTAATTAAACTGAGGATGTGGGGCTGGGAAGCAGGTGCCACAACGTGCACTGTACCCCTAGATGTTGGTTTTGCCCCAACTTGATTTTAAATAAAAACACTAATAATTAATTGAAGGTATCAGAGCAAATATGGATCTTCGATGCTGCTACCTGTCAATTATGTCCCTGTTCCTCCTGGTTGGTGAAGCCTAATAATATGGGTATTATTAAATGGATGTGCCGCTTTCCCAAACCTGATGCCTTACAGATGCTTATGAACCGTACTGTTCACAATTCCATGCCCTTCCTTCCTTTGCTCAAACGGATTGATTGAGAATTCTAAGAGTAATTGTCCAGCATATGGCTCTGTGTGTGTGTGTGTGTGTGTGTGTGTGTGCATGCGTGCATGCCCTTCTCTGCAAGCAGAATGTTTTAAGGGTTCTTCTCAGCTGCTTAAGGGTTTAGTTTAACAGATTTTTTTTTCTATTTAGTTATATATTTGTGGTATTTTTATACCACCTCATTCATGTTTGACTCCAGTAGTTTCTTGGAGTCTTCTATTTTATTTGCTGTTTAGCTTTATCTTATAGTTGCAGAAGTAAATATTCTGCAGAAAGAATAATGAAAATTCCTGTGGTATTATTTTGCTTTTGAAGCAGTTTTGTATTCCACATCTTGTGAATAAAATATATGTAGAGCAAGCATTAATTTAATGTTGTGATTGATGTATTAAAAGAGGGAATAGGATATTTCAGTTACCCGTATTGAAATGTATACGGTTGTAAAGATAAGATATGCAGACCAGTCCTAATCAGTCATTATTTCCAGGGACCTCCCACAGCAGGATCCAGGTTGCAATGACAACCCAAATGAGAGGGGCAGCAAGGCAGTGGCAGCAGCCCTTGACCCCTGCTTCAGGTTGGCAGTGAAGAAGAGTAGGGCTGCCAGCTGCTAACCTCCAAAAGAAATAGGGAGAGCAACACGGATCTCTGACTGCCTCTGTCATCCAAGCCTCTGATCTCATGTCACAAGCTGAATAATCTCTAGTTTCCATTCTTTGGGATATGAAGCTTTGCTTTTGTTCAATTTAGTATTGTTGGTTTTACCAATAAAGAGGCATGGTGGTGCAGTGGTTAGAATGTAGTATTGCAGGCTAATTCTGCTGACTGACAATTGCCAGCTGTTCAGCACTTTGATTCTCGCCACCTATTCGATTCTCACTGGCTCTAGATTGACTCAGTCTTCTATCCTTCTGAGGTCGATAAACTGAGGATCCAGATTGTTGGGGGCAATATGCTGACATTGTAAACCACTTAGAGAGGGCTATAAAGCACTACAAGGCAGTATATAAGTCAAAGTGCTGATGATGTTACCTAGTTTGGGTGATGAAACGTCTGCAAAGAAAACAACCAAACAAAGAGCACCAAGCACCCCTCATTGCTAGTTTTATTGTGATCATTTTATTTAAGGGATATTTTACCTCTTTTGTCCTATAAAGCAGGGGATCCCAAACCCCAGGTTGTGGACCAGCATCAGCCCCTGGCATACAGAAACTGGGCTGCACAAATGAGTGAAACCCCATCTGCGCATGTGCAGGATGCAGGCAGCACACGAAATCACGCCCCTCTCTCCTGCAGACCTGTCTCCATGGAACCGGTCCCTGGCACCCGAAAGGTTGGGGGCCACTGATATAAAGTATTTTTATAAAGTAAAATAACCCCATAATCCATTACATCCAAATGGTACATTTGGCACTCAAATTCTCAGAGGAAATAAGAGGATATGTAATTCATGCTTTGCAAAGAGAAAATATAAATGATTGCCTCCCAGTAAATTCAGTGCCCCATTCCTTTGATGGATTCTTACATATATTTGTATTTTTGTTGGCTCAGGAAAATTATTTTATAGAAGATGTTTACTTAGAACAGACTGATAAATGAATGGTTTCTTAGAAGTTTTGAGGAGTAGCTTTAATTTCAGACAAACAGGGTTGCTATTGTTCTTATTGTCCAAATAGAAAGGATCTATTATCATGTGTGAAAACTCAGTAAAATAAAATTGGTTTGCACAATACACTTATACTTGAGGGGTACTGAAATTCAAGTAATTGACCCGGTCAGTTAACCTTCAGGAGTCTAAAAATGAAACAGATGCTTGGGGGGGCTAAAATTACTCAATGAACTAACTTTTCTTGTATTGCATAAACTATTTACTGGAAGGTCAATTTAGTTTATGATCTACAGAGGCCTTATGAAAATAGGAGTAGGAATTGCCATCAGAGTCTCTTACATTATTTACTATATTTATCCAAATGGAAGATAGTTCCCGGCTCCCAAAAATGTGAAGTGAGACAGAAATTCTGGAATGCTGATCTTCTTTATCAACTTAGGGGAGCTGACTACAGATGAAACAAATACAGGAACGTGGGACAGAAAAAATAGTCATTGATTATATGTAAAATAAAATACCTTTGTCACTGTTGGAAGAAATATCCTTTTGGGTTCTGCTCCAAGTGGGAAGAAAGACACTGGAAGCATGGTGACTGCTTGGA
>JANHJO010002246.1:120307-130686 GCA_032468235.1 Pseudoxyrhopus heterurus | reverse complement strand
TTGGGGGGTGGGCGGATTTAAAATTCCTCCCTCAATTCTTGAGCTACAGACATTGCTAGACAAAATGGGACAATTCACTGCTGCCACATGCTCGTGCCCCCTTCACCCCGGCCCTCCAGCCACAGCCAATTCACAGCTGGTGTTCAGACTCAGCTGGCCTTCTTCTGATGCTCCTCTACCACCAATGGACTCCCATCCCTCCACCTCCATTCCCCTATTGTGGGTGATTCACAGAGGGATAACTGTATTGGGGCAATTCGCCCCAAAGGGCAAGCAAGCAGCCACGCCTCCCAGCAGCCAAACTGGGCTCCGAGGGTGGGTATGTTTGTTTCATATTCTACCTTGTTCAGCCCTTCTGTTTTAGATCTTTGGGGTATAAGTGGCATGCACTACTGCAGTTGTATGAATATAATCAAGAGGCTAGCTCTGTTATGAAAATATAGAGAAGAATTTGTGATCTTATCTCAGTCATACTGTTTCTAGTATAATACAGGATTATAGCCACAAAAAACCTGAAACTCTTCTTTAAAAAAAAATCAGATTAACTTACATAAACATGATGTACTGCTTTAAGCAGGACATTTGCTAGCCAGACCTGTTCTTTCCACCTTAAATAAACGTTTGCTTCCTTGTTGGATTAAACATTTTAGTTTTCATTAAGCATACAAGATTAAATTTGTTGGCAGCTAAAACTGTACACAGATTTAGTATAGTTTATATTTAATTATTTGAAATGTCCATGATACAAGTCCGTGATTCTTTTTGCATTAATGAAATAAATAGTATGTTTTCACTGTGATTATTATCCATCTCATAAGTATAAAAGTGAATCTTTAAATTTGATGTATGAGGTTTTTTCTTTTCTGTGTGAACAATGTATATTTTTATAAGATGTTTCTGAAAAGAAGTAAGAATGTATTTTGATAGTGCATGAGGTCTGTTTTTTATTTTAATTGATGGTTCTTTTCAAAGTAAGACAACTGGAAATAATAGCAAAGATTGAAATCAATCAGGTGCTCGGTGTGCATTAAATTCAGAAATTATTGGGTAAAAATACTATTCAATATACTTTGATCAATCAAGATAATGCTTTAGCAGTTCATGTTACATCTTGAATTTGGAGAATAACATGCTATTGCTTTGAAGTGGTTCAATGTTGGGCTGGGAATGGCTTTTTATAAATCAGTTCAAAAGGTCTTTTCTTCCATCCTGATTTTCCTCTATAGGGATTATTGGCGAAGATCTTCAAATTGTGTATGTAAGAAAGTTATGAATATGACAACAAATTCAAATAGGGTACTGTTGTTTTATTTTCTTTTTCTGTTCAATCATGTTTAATTCTCAAAGACTGGATAAGTCCCTACAGTTTTTTTTGGCAAGGTTTTCAAAAATAATTTCCCATTGCCTCCTTCCTAGGGCTGAGAGAAAATGACTGGCCCAAAGTCACCCATCTGGCTCTGTGCTCAAGGCAGAACTAGAACTCACAGTCTCCTGGTCTCTAACTTGATGCCTTAACCATTAGACAAAGCTTGTTTTCAAGCAGTAATATAGACTTGCACAAATTATTTTCTACCAGGACAATTTGCCTCATAAGCTTATATTGAGGATAAAATATATAACTAAATGCAACTCCATATTCAAGCAAAACTTGGCTATTATGTGCGCATGCTCAGCTAATCCAAAGAAGCTGCTCTGAAAATGTTAACAAGTTCATTATTATTTTGAGGCTAATCTGTCCATAGTTCTTAGTGATTGGCCTCAGCCTTACATTACTTGACTTTCTTCAGGTGCATAAGGTTGCAAACGCTTGTCTTTTCCAATAGCCAGTAATGATGATGGTTGGGTATTATGGCTGTTGCAGTTTAGTTTATTTGGACTCTACCAGAATGAGGAAATTCAATTTAACTATTCTTAACTTTCCTCTTAATTGAACAAAATTATAGCCAAATAATGGGGGCAAGAGGATGGTTACATAGTAGTTTTGAAGCATATTGATAATCAGGTTCTGATATTGATTGAAGAATCTGTGTTGGGGGGGGCTTGTGTGTGTGTGTGTGCAGATAAGAGAGCCAGTTGATCTAGCGGTTAAGGTACCAGGCTAAAAACTAGATTTTGAGTTCTAGTCCCGGCGTAGGCATGAAAGGCAGCTGGGTGACCTTGAGTCAGACAGTCTCTCTCAGTCCAACCCACCTCACAGGGTTGGTGTTGTGGGAAAAAGAGGAAGGAGTTTTATGTATGTTTGCGACCTTGAGTTACTTATAAAGTAAAACAGGTGGAATAAAAAATATAATAATAAAATATGTATAATACCGAACTTCTTAAAAACCACGCATGCATTAAAGGCAAACATAATATCCTATTGCCTAATTTTTAGATCCGTGCTGGGGTGTTGGCTCACTAGAAAAGGCAGCAACACATCATGCCTTCTTTAAATCAAATGCATTGAGGGTTTGCATCGGAATTAGAGAATCTTTCACCTATACCTTGTATGTACATTGTTTTCTGCATGAATAAGGACCCCGTGTTATGAGGGAGGCTTATGTGGAAGCCATCTCTTTTTCATAATTGCAGACTTCACTGTGAATGTGCAAGCAATTGAAGCAAGTGACGAGTTTTCAATGCATTAATGGGATGGAAGATTCTATTCTTTCCTTAGCTGGTGAAACCTTTCTCTATAATACTACATGCCACTTTTGATAAGTATGATGTAGGATTCAAGTACATTTAAATTAATTCAGAAGACGGCAAAAAAAATGCCTTATCCATCCTCTTAACCTCTAAATCCTATGCAAGAAAGATTGAGAGAGCTTGGTATGTTTACCTTTGAAAAGAGAAGATGCTGGCACTAAATGACTATACTCATATATCGGAACGACTACGACACAGAAAAGACCATGATTCTATTAACCAGTATATATAGTGTTAAATATTGGGTTTTAAGTTAAGTAAATTTTACTTGAAATGTTAGAAGCAATGTGATACTAGAATCAGTTGTCTACAGAACTCTTTTTATATGCATTCAAGTAGAGTAGAGGCTGAGAACAATTTGTCAAAATGTTTTACTGCAGTGTGACTATACTGACCATTTTAAACCCTGATTGCAAGATAGGCAACAATATTAGTTTTAGTTGCTGCATGTTGTGCTGTTCTACCTAGAGGAGTATGCTAAAATGATTTTTTGGGGTTTGATTATTTGGAGTAAATAATAGCTTCCTACTGGGTATTTCTACTGATCTTGGACCTGCTTTAGGAAACATTGTTCTCTTCTTTCAGTAATAGGTAGCTGTGACTTAGGATGGGAGACCTTTAGGAAATACCAGAACTTTTGGCTGAATGGGAAACTACTTTCCCACTTGCAGGTGGCACTGAATAACAACAACCAAAACTACAGCAACAAGAAACAACCTCCACATCCATATAGTTAATAGAAGTTTCCTTGCCCTTTTCAAGTCAGAATTAATGGCTTGACCATTTCCTTTAATAATGTATATTTTGTTTAAGACATTTTTTCAACAAAAAATCACCCTTATTATAAATTTCATAGTTAATTTGGTTCAGCTCTTGATTATCTTTTTTTTGCCTTTTAAAAAGAAATATAAATATTTGTTGCCAATAAAGGAAGTACAGAAAACCTGAGAGCATCGTTGCTGAAATTCTTTCCCAAACTATTGCATTCATTCACTCATTCATTCATTCATTTACTAGCCAACCATCTTACCATAGGGTAACTATGTTCCAGAGGGCAGGAGCAATAGCAGAGAAAGCCCTCCTCCTGGGCCCCGCCAGCCAGAATAATTGGACAGACAGGATCCACAGCATGGTTCTTCTGCCACCACAAGTGGTACAGGCCAACCTGAGTGGGGTGAGAGTAACCTGGATCCATGCCATGAAGGGCTTTAAAGGTGATGACCAACACCTTGAATTGCACCTGGAAGCCAACTGGTAACCAATGCAGCTTACGGATCATGATTTTATAGGGGCCATTCTTGGGGCCCCCAAAACTACCCACACTGCCCACATTGCACCAGCTGTAGCTTCCAAATGCTCTTCAAGGATAGCCCCATGTAGAGCGCATTACAGTAGTCCAGCTGTGAGATGACTAGGGACTGAATGACTAAGTGCAGGGAATCCTGGTGGATCCAGGAAAGGCAGCAACTGGTGCACAACACAAAGTTGTGCAAAGGTTCTCCTAGCCATGACTGCCACCTGTTCCTTGAACAGGAGTTTCCAATCCAGGAGAACCCCAAGTTATAGACTGGGTCTTTCTGGGGCAGTGCCATCCCATCCAGAGTTAAAGATGACAAAGTTCCTGGATCCCTGCGTACCGAAAGCTATTTGGTCCTACGAGGGTTCAGTCAAAGCCAGTTGTCCCCCACAGCCTCCAGGCACCACAAAAGGGCAGCTACAGCATTGCTTGGGTCACCAAGAGTAGAAATATAGAGTTGGGTGCCATAATCAAGAAAACCATTAGACTTGGAGCGGGTGGGAAATCATTTTTCTCCTCACTGAGTAATACTTCATTCCACAATGAGTAGGAACAGAAACAAGATTCTTATTATTCTGGAATCTCAGCATTTAAGGCTAGAATGTGAACTAGAGAGAACAATGCTATTGTTTTTATTTACAGTTGTTTATTTCTGGAATGACATTATTGTGGAGAGAGTAAAATACAAGCACATAAGCAAGTGTTCTCGTGGGTTAAATAAAGTGGAAATAATTTACCAAAGGTTGAGAAAAATTAATAAAGAAAACAATTAATATAGTATGTTCATCATGAAGTGTTGATCTGTTCTGTCGTCTTAGTGTTCCACTTACAATCAAAAACATTGTCCTCTAGTAAACATTATCTCACTTTTTCAAGCAAAACAAAACACCTCAGCCCATGCTTACATATACTGAAATAAAATTGAATGTATTCATTTTATGCAAGGTTGCTTCTAAGTGAAAAATATATAAATGGCAACTACGAGAGGGATGTGTAAGGTCACCCAAGAGATTTTATATTGAGCTAGCATCCAGCTACGCTTAGAATGGTATTCCTTATAATATATATTTTTTGATATAGTAATTCCAATAGTAATGTTTAATTGTGTGCCAACCTTGAATATAGAAATGATTTACAGGTAATCCTCAACTTACAACAATTTGTTTAGTAATCATTCAAAGTTACAACGACACTGGAAAAAAATGACTTATGACCATTTTTCACGCTCAGGACCATTGCAACATCCTCATGGTCATGTGATCAAAATTCAGATGCTTGGCAACTGACTCATACTTATAACAGTTGCAGTGTCCTGGGTCATGTGATCAGCTCTTGTGACCTCCTGACAAGCAAAGTCAATGGGGAAGCCAGTTTCACTTAACATCCATGTTATAACTTATCAGTTGGAGTGATTTGCTTAACAGCAGTGGCAAGAAAGGTCATAAAATGGGGCAAAATTCACTTAACAAGTGTCTTGCTTAGAAATTTTAAGCTCAATTGTGGCCATATATCGAGGATTATCTGTATGCTATTAGATTAGTTCTTCAATGATGAGCAGCCAGTAGCCTAGTTAAAATTCCAAAGGCAAAAAGTAGAAGGTGAATTCCAGTGTGGCCTAGATGGACTTCTACTTCTTGTCCTTGAACACTTCCACCCACTTTAGAGGAGTTTGGGAGGATGCTGTGGAAGCTACACATGAGAAGAAATCCGTTCTGCCAACTCTGTTCCAAGAGCATGAGGACACATTTGGACTCTACTTAATCATATCATAATCATGTAAGATTGCTGATTAGTTAAGTAGCAAGTTTCATAATCCTTTCTGTTGGACCATCTGAAGAAGCTAAGTAAGAACTGTAGAATCCATGAACGTTTGGTATATTATCCCCATATGGGATAAAGACAGTAGTGTCTTGTAAACTGTTAAATGAATAGAAAAGTAGATGGTGAAGATTGGTCCATGATTTGAATGCTTGTCATAGAATTTCACAGGACATTATTGTGTCACACTGATTTCCGTGCATATAAACTGACTGTAGACTGGTTAACATGGTTAAAGAAATTTATGTTTCTTCTCTTTTTAGTTTGCTGTTTTGTGGTTCACAAGAGGTGCCATGAATTCGTTACTTTTTCTTGTCCTGGAGCTGACAAGGGACCTGACACTGATGTAAGTACTCTGGATTTTTGTTATTTCACTCATTTTGCTGCATTAATTGTTTTGAAAAGTCCTTGGAACATTAGAATATCCTTTTTTTGAATTTGCCTCTTTTCTACATTGTGCCTTATGGATATGTTTTTTTTGGCACTGGAGAACTCTGCAAATTAGGGACATCTATGGCAGGTAATGATAGAAACAAACAGACAAACAAAAATAAGGATACAGAATGTAGAAAAGAGGACGCACAAAGGTTCTTCCTGGGATTTTCCTCAAAAGAGCTTCTAGCAGATGTAAATCTCATCCGCAATAGCATGCTTTCTATTTAATTACCCGTAGCAACTCTATTATGTATTTATGGTTCTGGAATGCCTGATATAGTGTACAGAGGCAATTTTGTCAAGTATGGGGAGTAAGTTACTCTATGATAATATGCTCTTTACTAAATGTATAAGAACTAGTTTGTCACATCACACTAAGGTGTATTATGGCATGCTTTGGTTTGGCTTAGCATGAAACATAAAGTTATGCATTATTTTGTGTAAATTATAATTTGCAGTAAAAAAGACAATTTGACTCCCTAGAGATGCATTAAGTGTCCAAACTCCATTATTTTGTAGCCTCTTCAAGCATAATTGTAAAAAATTCTTAGTATGATTTCCCATTACAGTACTGTTTTTTTAATTGAAGCTTATGATAATATAAAATACACATAGAAACTGCTAATAAGGGAATAGGGGAGGGAAAAGTAATGGGAAGGGAACGCAAGATAAAGGGGAAAGAAAAAAAAGATTGACTTCTGATTATTTTTCAATGCAGTAAAATACAAAATACAGTTACAACTTCAAATTTTTGCTTACACATTGAGTATATATTAACCATTTTTCTAACAACAAACTAATCTAATCATCAAAACCTCATTTTTCCCTGTTTCATAAAGTCCAGAAGCTATTTCCAATAGAAACAAAACTAGATATATCTTCTCTTTAATTAAAACAGTTAATTTTGCCATCTCTGCCAACTGCATCACTTTTTCCACCTGTTCTTCCATTGTGGGAATCAATTGTAGCATTGTAAGGTTAGAAACTCAGGCAGAGTGAAGTCCAAGTCCTAGATTAGTGTGGACACAAACATAACAAAAAGAATTCATATTGGTATTCGAGAAGGCTCCTGATGGATAACTGCCTCCTCCTTGGATAATCAAAAAAGAAAATAAATACATCATAGAACCAATCAATACCAAGTTCCCGCTTGATGCTCTTGTAAATAAATAATAATAATTTGAACCTGGTCATTTAATACCAACCTAATGATGCATAATCAGTGAATTGGAAGTGGTATCCAGAATTTAATTAGAAATCTTGCTTACCTAGTGATACCACAAATTAAATATATAATATTTTGTATAAAGAGCAGATGCTTTGATATAGAATAATGGTTTTTCATTTCAATGCATATATGAGTGACTTTCCTAAAACAAGAAATAGCAGTAAGCCATTCCCAGATAACAACCCAAATAGCAAAATGAAGTCCATGGGCTCCAGTGCCAAAGCACAGGTTCCATTTTTTAAAAATCACTTTTCTAGCCACTCTATATGGTGAATTCTACAAGAGTATGCCTTATGAACACAATATTAATTTTAGGTTACCCTAAATTTGATTTCTGTTGCTATTCTTCCCAGTTTGAACAATTAATGATAGATTATTGCATCATAAATAATTCCACTTGCAGGAATGTATGCCCAGTGTTCTAAAGAAGCCACAACATGCCTAGATTCAAAACCTAAGAAGATTCTATTTCTTTTAGAACTTCAAAAATTTTCAGTTTTTCAGATGTGTTCAAAGAAAATATAGAAACTTAGGTAGATACAGCCTAAGTCTATCACTCTGAAGATGAGTCAGCCACAATAAACTATCGAATTCATACAATGCTTTTCTAGACTTTATTACTAGAATGTTAAATGCTATGGACACTCAGAATTCAGAAAGCAGCTTAGTATCACATGGAGACTTCTGTTCATGGAGGAGTCAGAAATATTGTGCATTCATGGATCTTCACTTATCTCTGAAGAGGCTTTCAGGATTTCAACACAATATTATAAATCTTTATTTTCCGTCAATCCCATTTCTTTTAAATCTCAAGTGAATTCAAATGGCATTTATGTTGACAGTATCACAATAAGTCGATCAAAAATTAAGCAGATTTTGTTTTTCGGTGTTGAGCATTGTTCTCTGGCTAGCGATTTTCTAACAGAAAACTCATTCCAGAAGATACAGAAATAGAATCTTAGAGAATTTTTTTAAAAAAATTTGCAGAGCCATACTGGAAAAGCATAGGGGGAAAAAAGTTTTGTTAAAAGTTGCAATGCCATAGAGGAGGATAAACTTTCGTTTTTGCTTATTTATTTCTTTTTATTGCCACCTTTATTGTTTTTACAAATAAGGTGGTAAGCATATCCAACATACCTTCCTCCTATTTTCTCCACAACAACCACACTTTGAAGTGAGTTGGGCTACGAGAGAGTGAATGACTCAAAGTTACCCAACTGTCTTTTATGGCTAAGCTCACAATGACCTGCTTATGCTTATATGCCTATGCTACAGTTAATAGGATACCTCCAATTATCAACAGTTAATTAGTGCAGGTTTTCATTTCTGAATTGGGTCAACTGCTTGCTTTCCATTATAAGACAAGCTATTTTGTGCACAATGTTCTCTTAGGAAATGGTATTTATAACTAAATTGCATTTAAAACTGATCTTTTCAGTCCACTCCAAGATTCTGTTGAACAAGAAGAATTGATTTACCGGTAGTTATTCCTCATGTTTCTAGAGCAACTCCTGGTATGTTGGCTTATTAGTTAGTTAGTCTGTTTGTTTGTCAGATTTGTTTGGATGCCCATCTCATAAAAAATGATTCTGTGTGGCATACAACAATCCACATATATAAAACGATCAGTCCACATATATAAAACAATCAGTATGAAATATAAGAATTGGTATCAAAAGATAAATATTACAAAAACAAAATATACAAACCCTAGGCAAAGAGAGAATAAGAATAGCCAACTCAGCAATAGAGCCATCTACTTCTGGAATATCAAAAGGGATGAATATCTAATTTCAGGGGGAAGAATGCTCCATTAGGGTCAGTGCACCATGGCAGAGAAGGCATGTCTCTTGGAACCCATCTAAATGTAGATCTTAACTGACAGGACCTGCAGCACACCATCTCTTCTTGCAGAAAATTTGAGGCTCTGCAAATATTTTTGCAGGATTGTGTTGTTTATTTATTTGTCAGCTTGTAGCCTATCTTAATTTTTACAAAGTGTCCCTTTTGATAAGAAGTATATTCTCCAGGTTGGCTGAGCTTTCCTTTGCTCCTTGCATAATCTGATATAAAAAGCCGCCTTGAACTATGAGTTATGTGGCTAATTAAAATTTATATATTATTTATACATTAAACAAATGTATATGGCCACCCACATCAGACCTAGATGATTTCAGGCAGTTTAGAACATTTAAAAATCCATAACTTAAAAATCTGTAAACACTCTATCCCATCCCACCCCACCCTCTATGGCAGGAACAACCCAATCAAAATAAAAACCTGATTGATTCCATCTCCATTCGCGGTCCCTAGGCCTGCTGACAAAACCACACTTTTATGGCCTTTCGAAAAAGCAACAGGACATCAGTCTGGAAAGCAGAAGAATACGAGTTCCAGTTGTAAGAAACTGATGGAGATAATGTTGTTTTTGCAACGAAAGCAATTTTTAAGAGTTGTGGGGTATAAAAGTTCAGTAGGACATTGGGACATTAAAGGTAAAAAGTTGAAGACTGGAAAACAGGAAGAGACTGCTATTCCGATAAGTGAGTCAGCTTGGTCAAGCAGATTAGTTAGCAGTTTTAACCATACAGTCTAGTAATATAGTAATATGGTAGACAAATTAATTAATCGCTTACCTCAATTTATTATGCTTATGCCACAAGGATTGTAAGGAAACAAGAAATATAGGTTAAGAAATAAAAAAAAGGGACAAAAGGTAGTCTGGAAAAAGGGGAACTGGGCAAAAGACGGGGAAACAGATGAAGCAGGGGGAAATTCATGGAGAAACAGGCATTCGGGGAAGATTGCAACCCTGTGGTCTTTGTCAAAGGGGGCTGCAGGGAGGGATTTGCGGTTTGAATGGAGGGAATAAAAAGTTGAAGAAATGTATTCCTCGGTGTGCCTACCTGCTAG
>JANHJO010002246.1:91035-101692 GCA_032468235.1 Pseudoxyrhopus heterurus | reverse complement strand
AAAAGAAGTTGAAAGAAGATAGATATGGGCGGGGGGGGGGGCAGACAGAAAGGATCACAAATGTTAATCAAGCATCAGTAACCTTTTTTAAGTGCCATACTTGTCACTTCTGAGAGTTTTCAATGAGCTCTCAGCTTGAAACTATAGAACATAGTCATTGAAATCTTGTTGGGAAATATAAGTAGTCTGAAATAGATTTTATTGATCTTAACAGTTGTTTGTGATAGGCCTAACTCCAGCAGATAGTTCCATTTAAAATGTTTTGTGCGAATTATTGAATTACTAATATCTTATCATTGAGTATAATTATCATTGTATAATTTTGGGTGAATGTGCATCACATTTTTTAAAGTCGCATAATAAAAAATAATGAAAGCTTTGCTTCTGAAGTGCAGCTGAGGTAGCTGAACTAGCGGGTCTAACATTAATTTTTTATTAGATATTTTTATATGTCATTCTGCCTCCCCCTAGAGGGGCATTTTATATTCTTCTCCATTGTGGATATTTTTTTTATCTTTCTGAAATTTTTCATAAAATAGTTTTGTGTAAATAATGCATACCAGAATCTATCCAGAGAGTACCTATATATAAAATTGAACACTTGAATTTTTCTTTTGAATTGTTGGCAGGAGCTAAAAAAAATTGTACTTTATTCATTAAACCACTTCAGATTTTATGGATCTTTTGCTACTGTAGATTAAAAAAAATAACTCTTAGAACCTCATAGAGCTACAAATGTGTGCGTACTTCAATAGACTGAATAGATAACTTTGTACTTAACAAAAGCTCTAAACTTGATGCAGAAAATTATTTTCATACAGATAGTACTGTTACTGTATCCTATTAATTACAGACATACATAATATATTTGTATCAGAACATACTGTTTCTTGGTGTTGGTGTTCCTGCATTTATAAAATGCTGGCAAGATTTTTTTAATATTTGTGACTTGCATTAACTCTGATTTTTTTACTACCTAAAAATATACTTTCATGTAAATATTTGTAAAGGATTTTCTGTCTTGACCCAGAGAAAATGGATAATTTATTTCCCAAACTTTATAAAAAGGAATAAGGAGCATTATTATAGGAACATTGGAAGCTGCCTTAAAGTAGGGCACAGTATTTGTCCTTCTCACATAGTCTTAAAGTAGAAAAGGGTCTTTTTTTCATTGTGTGTAACTTCGTGTTATTGGAAATGTCAATCATTAAACCTGCAGTCTAAACCAAGCACCTACCATCTCTTCTCTGTAAAATGCCTATGTGTTAAATCTGAAAGCTCTCAGAAGCTATTCCCAATTTTTGCCATGTTCAGCAGCTGTCTAATTCTTGAGGACTCCCACAGTTTGAGATCCCCCTGTAGGGGTGACAAAGTTTGTCACCCCTACCAGGGGTATTTTTCTGAGCAAAAGGCTAGAAGCTGCAATTACAGTATTTTCTGATTAAAAACATAGAGCTTTGGCAACTGCTGCTTTCTTTCAGAATTGTTCAGAAAACAGACCATCATCTTTGAAAGCACCGCTTGAAGGAATGAGAATTCCTAGGGAGTAGTTTTAAGTTAAGTTGTTGATAAGAATGTGGAATAAGTTTTCTATACTATTTCAGCCAGTTCAAGTTTCTTTAAGTAGCAGTCAAAGACCAAAGTATGCAACCACAACATTGGTTGTATTTCAACTAGAATAGCAATAGCAATACAGCAATAGCACTGTATTTATATACCGCCTATCAGGGCTTGCAATCCTCTCTAAGCGGTTTTTTACAATGTCAGCATATTGCCCCCAACAATCTGGGTTCTCATTTTACCAACCTCAGAAGGATGGAAGGCTGAGTCAACCTTGGAGCTGGTGGGATTCGATCAGCCAAACTGCTGATCTGCAGTACTGCGTTCTAACCACTTAAGCCACCACAGCTCCTTAATATCACAGTGTTCCAAAAAATAATTTTCTAATATTCAAGTGATCTTTGCAGGAAGCACACTGAAGTATATATACATTAGTATAATAGAAAGTAGATAATAGCATCTTCGTATTAGGTATAGAGTGTTTTCTAACTTTTTGTTTGTTTTTAGTTTTATTATAATAATACATACAAACTCAAAGTCAAATGAACCTAATTTTGTTATATTATAGGGTTTTATTTATTTATTTAAGTAACACACAATTATTGTCGATGGAGATATATGTATTCTGCAAGGAGTTGTATGTGGATTTGTAATTCAGAAACTTTCATTTAATGTTTGACAATATTAATGTCTTTAATTTCATCGATTAACAGGTAATATGACACTGACATTTCTCTTCTTTTTAGGATCCCAGAAGCAAGCATAAGTTCAAAATCCACACGTATGGGAGCCCAACATTTTGTGACCATTGTGGTTCATTACTTTATGGACTTCTGCACCAGGGGATGAAATGTGACAGTAAGATATATATTTCATGCAGTGTTAAGAGATTTTTTTCATTTAAAAAATCAATGAAGCCATTAGAGTTGTGCCTAACTACTTTCCAATAAAATTTATTGTAGTTCCTGTTAATTACAAATATAGCAGTCCATTTGAAATGAATATTTCAACACATCTAGCAAAAGACTGTAAATGAGGAGAGCTTTTTCTCATGTTGCTTTTTCTGTAGCCATATATTAATGGAAACTTACTGGAAGAAAGAAGCATTATATTCAATCAGCAGTTGACCTGCAATATTATGATAAAAGCCCAAGCATTAAAAAAATTAAGGGCAGTTTGTGGCTTCATAATAAAGGCTTTATAATGCTTGTTCACTATCCTTTTGTTGTTGTTGGTTGATTCACCCTTGCAAATTGCCACCACTAGAACCCACTTTGTTCTGGGGAATTGACTTTCCCATAAATAAAGCATTAGGGCCATTTCCAAAAAGTATGTGACATTTTGGCTATTGCCATATGATTTTCACTGGAGCAACCCAGTGAAACTGGCAACAGAAGCTAGCACACCCAAGTCTCATACAATAGACCCACGAGTGAGTTCTTTTGCTATGTCATTCCTAGGGAATTAGTTGAAGTATGGAAAACTAAAAGGATGTAGATGAGTATAAATACCCAATGCTATAAAAACCAGGACTCTCACACTGAGGTGTCTGAGCTTATGGATCCCATTACAATTTTATCAAAAGGCTCTTTTTTTTAAAGAAAAAAGAAAAATCAAAATTAATTTATGCTGCATCAGGTAGGAGAGAAGTTGAAAAAATGGAGTGGGGACAGTGCCTCATGAACAATTTTACAACATAACCTAAGGCAGGTTGTCAAATTCTAAGTATAAGGTAACCTGCTACTAGGACTGCAACAGTAACTGCAACAAAGAGATGAATAAAAACAGCTGTTATCAGAAAGTACACAAACTGCTGTTTCTCCTCATGTGGTTTGAATAGAACTCCTCTTCAATAGCTATAAAAATAGCAAGCTGTCACCTATGACTAATTAAGTGGCTTGGAAGCTATTTTGGGGATTCCTTAGAAACTTGCTCCTGTGGAGTCCTTGGTGCTCTCTGAACTTGGTTGTTTGCTTGCAGATATTTCATTACCCAGCTAGGTAACAACATCATGCAAGTAAATATGGGCTTTGCTTTCTGTTTGTATACAGTAACTTGCCCTGCCAGTGTTGATGTGGGTGTGGTTTTCCCCCTGATGGTTCCTTGATTTGGTATTGTTCATATTACATCACTTCCCCACTGCAGTCCACTCCACACTACAATTCCCCACTACATTGCAAATATATTATCAATTCTCCACTATAGTGCTTCCAGAAAATCAAAGACCTAAAAATAGAAGATGAAATTATGGTGTCATTCAGTGTCACAGCACTCTTCAGATACATAGGTCCAGAACCAGCAAAAGAATCCATCGCAGCAGCACTACATAACTCACCTGACCTAGCTAAGATTAAAATACCCAGAATCATGGATCCATCAATCTCTGCCTCACTACCAATATGCAGTTTGTTTGACAGATATATGAACAAATCAGAAGAACTTCCATAGGACCACCACTCTTAGGACTTATGGAAGAGACCGTAATGCAGCAGCATCTGGAAACTACAACACTCCCACACAAACAGCCAAAAATATGGATCTGATATGTAAATGATGCCTTTGTCATAATAAAAAAGGAACAATGAGAGAAGATACAAGAAACCATCAACATCTTCAAATAAAATTCAACAGAGAAGAAGAAAGAAACATTGTGCTATTCTTTCTGGATATGTTCATCAGCAGAGGAAAGAACTGCAAAAAATTAGAAACACAAGTCTGTTGAAAAACAACCCACACTAAACAAGACCTCCCACAAGAGGAGCTGTGTAAAAGAAAATTATTCAAATGAGCACAAACTGCAGCAATCCAGAACATCAGAAAAAGGAAATGGATCGCCTATACAACATCTTCCAATAAAATGGATACCCATGTAACTTTATCAAAAAGTGCCCAACTGTTAAACCCACAACAACACTACCCAAACAAGATATGAAAAGGATAACACTGACCATACATAAAAAAAACCTCTCAGAAACAACCAACAAACTATTACAACCACATGACATCACTGCAGCATACAAACCAATTAAAGCCATCAAAAACATCTTAAGTAAACCAAAAGACCCAGTAGCTAAGAAGAAAAAAAAATAGTCATTTACAACATAGAGTGTAAAGAAGGTAGGACAAAAAGGTAGAAGATTAGCAGAAAGCATCGTATGGACACCAACTAGCAGTCAAAAGACATGATGAAAACTCCATCTCACAACAGATGGACAGACTGACCCACTGTTTCAACTGGGAAATTATGAGCATCCTAGACCAAGTCAAATCCATAAACGCTAGGGAATTCCTGGAAACTTGGCATTCAGAAAAATCAGCCATAAATAGATGCATAGAAATAAACCATATCAACACACCATTCAAAAGAGACAACAAAAAGTTACAATGAAACAGAAAAGAATAGAAGTCATCTATTCAGTACCCAATATCCAGACAAGCAAGGATTAACAACAGCAGGCAAACAATCAAGCAGAAACTACCAAAAAGAAAACTACACTCCCACCAACACTGGCAGGGCAAGGAATTGTAGAGTAAAAACCATGCTCTAGCATTGATCTTATTTAGTTAGATAATGAAACATCTGCAAGCAAACAACCAAGCTCAGACAGCACCAAAGACACTACAGTTTAACCTAGAGTTACATATAATCTCTTCTGTTGAAAATCAAGACCAGTAATAAGAAATTGTTCAAATCGTTTAAGGTAGAAAAGAAATGAAAATATTTTAATTTATTTCATCCTACAAAGCTAGCTCTTTCTATCTGGATTTTTTTTAAAAAATTAACACAATATGATGCTACAGTGCAGGCCACCTTTCTTCTCGAATGTATGCATGTTGTGGAAAACCCTATATGAAAAGGGATTAACCTCCATTGTTGCTTGGTCTACGGTTTTGGTATGCTTGAGGTTTGTTTTTAATTTGCTTAGTATTGCATCTACATTCTGTCTTCCCTCTTAAGAACACAAGGTAGCATTCATGGTAGCCCTCCCTTATTCTATCACCAGAGCATCAAGCCTGAGAATGTGGTTCAGCTAAGAAAGAGTGAGGGGGTCCAAAGTCACTCAGTGAGCTTCATTGCTGAGAGGGGAGTGGTACTTGGATTTCTGTAGTTGAAGCCCAGCATTTTAATGACTGTGCTACACTGACTTTCATTTGTTCTAACTCCCCACATTCCCATGGCTGAGTGATTGGCTTTGAGAAGAGTCAGGCATTCTTAAGACTTTGTTTCTTATGGAGGAAAGACAAAGAACTCTTTCAGTTTTTCTGCCTTTCAACATATGTTGCTGTTTCCCACTCTTAGATATGAGAATGTTGCATAACTAGATTTACCTCTAGAATTAAAACTGTGTCTATAATTTCTGAAGGGATTCTAATGTCAAGGTATAAAGATACATTTTTCCGTAATATGGAAGAACTAAAAATGAAGTGTCTCAATTCTTACATTTTGTTTTAGCAGTTTTATTGTCAAAGTCTTGTCAAGATAGTTGTGGTCACTTATTTTCCCAAAAAACATTTTCGTGTTTCCTAGGGAATAGCTAAAACATATAATTCTTTTGCAGCTTTCATGATGAGGCATAATCTAGGTTTTTATTAATGGAACCACTATATACGCATTAATGGATGCTCAAAAACAAAAGCATTGAAATAGTCATTGATAGTTGTACAGTGTTTTAAAAAAAAATGGAATTTAATGATTGGCCGGTGGTCAATCCTGAAAAAGATGAGATCTTATCTTATTGAGTGTGTTTTTATTTTCATTTTGCTTTCTATAAAACCCTAGCAGGTATTCAACCAACTTATGTTTCCCCACATTTTCCTCCTTATTTTCAACTAAATGCCACCCAGTTTTTAATGTCTAAACTGGCATCATTATCATTTGTCTCAAAACATTTAGCATGTTGGAGAATCATTGACTCTGGCCAAATTTGCCGTAGGTCATTGTATGATTTGTGTAAAAGCAGTCTTCAAGACTGCAGCAGAAATGGCTGTTTCTTAACTTAAAATCATTTTCCTCAAGATTTGTTTTTGTCTTATTTTGTTCTACCCTGTGAGTGACGCAGACGATACTTGCTTTCATTTGTCAGAAGATACCACAAACACACTTCTTACCTTATGTACTGAATGTGGAAAGAATTTTTTTTTTGAGTGGACTATAAATTGACAAGCTTTCCCTAATAGTCCAAAGGAAAGATCAACTTCCCTGGCAATGTGAAACTAGTAGTGCCAATTAGTTATGTCTGTCCTTTTCACTCCTTAGGATGTTAAATTATTTATTTTCTTTCAGCTTGTGATATGAATGTTCACAAACAATGTGTAATAAATGTTCCAAGTCTTTGTGGAATGGATCACACAGAAAAAAGAGGGAGGATTTATTTGAAAGTTGAAGTGACTGGTGACAAGCTGGAAGTCACAGGTAAGGAAAGCTTCTTAGATGTAATGTACCTCATTTAAGGATGCTTTTATTCATTTATATTGAATAGCTTTGAGGCAATAAGCATAAAAAATGGCTTATGTACTATATTCAGTAAAACTTCACCTCCTGGCTGGAACAAAGGATTATGAATTCCTTTGAACTGAAGGATGTAATAGGCTTCTTACTATCCATATAAGAACGTATCCAGTATCCATGGCTGGAAAGTGAGGATGGAAAATGACACAGTGTGCCCATATTCTGCTTTGGGGCTTCCAGCAAGGAACAGAATGTCCTTTTGGCCTTATTCAGCATGGTGTTTCCTGGTTATGCAATAATACCAAGAAAAAAAATCCCTTGAAATAATAATTGATTACAAATTGAATAGAAGTCAGCTGCAAAATAGGCAAATGCCTGTGGAAGTGGTTAGATTAGGAGAAGATCCCACCTCCATCTTGTTTACATACTGATTCCTTTTTGTCTAGGTCTTGGTCAATTTTAATGTTTTAATTCTTAATGTTTAATGCTTTTAATGTTCTTGTTCTTTTATATCACACATTGATATTGTTGTAAGCTGCCCAAAGTCATTGGACAGTGAGATGGGCGACATATAAATTAAAGAAAGAAAGAAATCAACATATTCAGAGAATGGCACTGTGGATGATCAGGCAACTAGAGCCTAAATCTTAAGAGGCAAATGTGAAGGAAGTTGGTATTTTAGTTTTGGGGTGTGTGATAACATACTTCAAGTGTCAGCTGTCACAGAAAGATACATCAAAATCACTCCTTTATTTTTTCAGGGTGCAGAAAATAAACACTGCATTTAGGTTGTGTTAAAATTGAAGGCTAGGAGACAGCTTCCCAACAGTAACATGAGTTTCGACTGTGGAATTAATTTACCCGAAAAGCTGATGGGCTACCCGTTATTGAATGTATTCACTGGAAGTAGACCTCCATCTGTTAGGAATGCTTTTGCTTGGGTGACTATATTGAGCGAAGAACGTTATGATTCTATCTTCATCTGAAACTACAAAAATAGAAAATGAAACAAGAAAGCTGGATGTTTTATTTTCTTTGTTATTTTTAAATATTTTTTAAATAGATACAGCTGAATCATGTTTCGCGGCAATTGACCAAATGTAGGCAGCTCAATCCTACTGCTTAAGGTAGCTTGGTTTCCTTTCAACTTCAGTGACCCCTCTGAAGTAGCAGCCCATGAAAATGAAAACTAAGCTTTCTGCAGATTTTTTTTTTTCAAATTAGGAAAGACAAAGTAATTTTAAGTCTATTTTTATTCGTAGGGTATTGGCAATATAATTGGCACTGAATTTAGTAGGCTGCTATCTGTAATATTTCTAGCATTTCCTGTGACAAGGTTATTAGGCTCATGGCAAATGTTTCTGCAAGAATGAAATCAGAAATCTCTTCCTTTTAGTGTGTGTATGATAGACAGTTGGCTGATTTAATTCACATCCAACCTAGTAGTTCTTGGTGCGACAATGAAATGTCAATCTGTAGTCCTTCTCTTCACTTGTCTGCTGCTTCCTGCATCCTAGGAAAACTTTGTGCTGTACTGTTCCCTAATATAAGACTTATATAAGCTGTTTCTTCATTCAATCAGTCTTCATGAGTGTTACAGGTAGTCCTCAATTTACAACAAAAACTGAGCCCAAAATTTCTGTTGCTGAGTGAGCTCATTTGCTAAGTGAGTTTTGCCCCATTTTATGACCTTTCTTGCCACAGTTGTGAAGTGAATCATTGCAGGTGTTAAGTTAGTAATGCAGTTATTAAGTGAATCTGGCTTCTCCATGGACTTTGCTTGTCAGAAGGTCACAAAAGGTGATCACATGACCCAGAGTCATTGCAACAATCATAAGTATGAGTCAGTTGCCAAGCATCTGAATTTTGATCATACGACTATGCTGCAACTGTCATAAGTGTTGAAAACAATCATAAGTTATTTTTTTCAGTGCTGTTGTAATTTCGAATGGTCACTAAACGAACAGTTGTAAGACAAATGCTACTTGTATTTGGAGTTAAAGTTTAAGTTTAAGGTTTGTTTACCATGGGCTGATCAATAATGATCATTTGTTAAACTTAGAGACACAGCTTCTGTTACTAACCATGGGTACCAACTCTTTTGTCTCAGCCAGAAGTTTGTAGCATGGAGGACTCTGAGTCACATCATGCACACTCTATCATGATAGTGCACCCAACAATCAGAACCCCAGATAATGTAAGGCAGTGTTTCTCAACCTTGTCAGCTTGAAGATGTGTGGACTTCAACTCCCAGAATTCCCCTGCCAGCAAAGGGAGTTCAAACACAAAGGAATCTGATAGGGAAATCTACCTTAACAGAATTAGCTGGCCTGATATTTCAAGAGAACTACCAATGGTGGATGCTGTTTTCTCTATTCTCATAGTCCCGGATAGCTGAGGGAGAGGAAAATTATGGGGGAGCTCTCCTCACAACTTGAGGTGGAAGGAAGCATGATATTCTTAGCCTGGCAAGATGTAGGAGTGTCAGTATTCTGAATCATCTTCCGGAAAGCGGTATTGAGTTACCTCTAATTTTTGCTGATCTTAGGGCTTAATTTAGTGTTACCCAGGGCAGAATTCTGTAGGAGTCTGAATCAGACTTCCAATTGCTCTTAAAATGCATTGTGCTAAATAAATAAATAAAGTAGGCCTTACTTTGCCAGATGCCCTGAAGGTAGAAAAGGCAGTTAAGCAGATACAAAACTGACAGTGTCACATAAGCCTTGAAGCACTGAAGGAATTACTATCCACCTCCACCCTGCTGCTAGTACAGTACTTTATCTTTTCTCTATTGTAAGCTTCTCCTCCTCCTCCTCCTGTCTCCTAATTAACTCTTTTGATTTGTCATGCTAAAAGAGCCCTATAGCAAATTGGAAGAAAGGGATGTGGTGTTTTGTTTTTGTTTGCTTGATGGGTTTTTTGTGGGTTAGATGGTGAGCAGTTGCCTGTTAGCAGAACTATGTCCTCCCTTTTCTCCTTCCTTGATTCTTCACAATCATCTCTGATGGGGGTGTCTGGAAGAGTAGCTTTTCTTGAAGGGCGCCTGACCACGTTTTCTTTCCTTTTGCCTGTCATGCACAATTCTTGTAGGGACATTCTGGAGAATAGAATGCCTTTTCTTTCTCAAATGGCTGGTTTGGTCATTTGGGGCAATTACACAGATGGAGATTTTCTACTTCTTATAAAATAGTAAACTCTGAGACCCAATAAATAAAGCTAAATGAAGGGAGAATAGCAGAATAACAGGGCTGGAAAGGACCTTGGAGGTCTTTGAGTCCAATCCCCTTCTCAAGCAGGAAACCCTATATCATTCCAGACAAATGGTTGCCCAACCTCTTCTTAAAAACCTCCAGTGATGGGAGCACCCACAACTTCTGGAGGCAAACCCGTTCCATTGATTAATTGCTTTCACTGTCAGGAAATTTCTCCTTAGTTCTAGGCTGGATCGCTCCTTGATAGGTTTTCGCCCGTTACTCCTTGTCCTGCCCTCAGGTGTTTTAGAGAATAGGCTGACATCCCTCTACTGTGTGACAATCCGTCAAATATTGGAAGATTGCTATCAGTCACACACACACAGTTCTTCTCTTTGTTAAACTAGACATACGCAGTTCCTGCAACCATTCATTGTCTGTTTTAGCCTCTAGCTCT
>JANHJO010002246.1:59595-75163 GCA_032468235.1 Pseudoxyrhopus heterurus | reverse complement strand
CTATCTATCTATCTATCTATCTATCTATCTATCTATCTATCTATCTATCTATCTATCTATCTATCTATCATCTACTAGTATCTATCTATCTAATGTATCTGCTTGCCTGGCTGCCTAAATTAATATAAGCAGTAGTGCATTGAGTAATGCTGATTGGTTCTCCAAGGTCAGTAATTTACTTGAATGCAGGAGGTGATGTTTGCTTTCTGATAAAAAAAAATAGTAAGAGATGTATGAAATGGGGCTGTATGCAGCTTGTCCTTTTTTTCAGCTTTCCGAAGACTCCTTAAATGTAGCTTGGACCCATAGTTTTAGCCCCATTGTGAGTATGTTTTAAGGGATTTCAGAAAGCAAAATTTTATCAGAATTGGACCATTTTCCCCCCCATCTCAGACCCACTTTGCAGCTTGGTCTTTAATATGCCATGCAAAGTCTGGCACAGCCCTTGACATTCCAGCCATAAATTATGAGCCTTTGGCTGGACTGGGAAGTTCACACAACTTGTTTCCATACCCAGTTAAGCATATTGTATATATTGAATCTAAAAGTCAGACAACATCAGGCTAGATGCAATTTGGCATCAGTGATAATGTTTATATAATTAGGAACTGGGGTTAGGTTATAATCCGACATATGGGAGCATACAAAATAGAATAAGCTTGCTTTTTATTGCCATGTGAAGAACTTACTTCTAGGCATAACCTGATTTTGATAGGAAGAAAATACACTTAAGTAGGGGAGATGCTATAATAACTACACTCCAAGTCTAGAAACTGCTACGTAAGCAAATTGGTAGGTAGGATTACATGGAATGAAGTTCCCCCTGAAATCTGAATGGCTCCTACCCTTACTTAAGAGCCTTAAAGAGCTGGCTTTTTGCCCAGGTCTTTGGCAAGGATGACTTCTGGGTTTGCTTTCTTCGTTATCTTGTTCTGTGAATATTCTTATTTTCTCTCTCCCTCTCTCTCTTCTCTCCTCCCTCCCCCCCTCTCCTCTCTCTCCCTCTCTCTCCCTCTCACCCCCCTCCTATCGGTTTCTATTCTTAAACATTTTTAACAAATATAAATTACCTAGAGTACTTGGGAGTTGGGCAGCATATAAGTTTAGATTATGATGATTGTGATTGTCAATGTCTAGTCAAGAAAGAGACTTAATTTCCTGGCCTAAAATGCTTTCCCACAAAAATTAAGTTTACTTATAGAAATAACTTGAACATTAGATTTTGACGATCAGTGTACTTCACTTGTTAATCTTACCTATTTATGATGCGGTGGAATTTGTGGTTATACATAGTATGTATGCACCATTAAGATTATAACTTCCCATCAGTTTTAAGTTAAGGGATACATGAAAGAGATTTACGCAGGGTTTCCAAGTTGAGAAACAGCCATGATGAAGTGGCCTCTCTAGTTATAAAGCCATGGTGGCATAGTGGTTACAATGCAGTATTGCAGGCTAACTCTGTCGACTGCCAAGGATTCAATCCTCACAAGCTCAAGGTTGACTCAGCCCTTCATCCTTTCACGGTCAGTAAAATGAGGACCCAGATTGTTGGGGGCAATACGCTGACTCTGTAAACTGCTTAGAGAGGGCTATAAAGCACTGTGAAGCGGTATATAAGTCTAAGTGCTATTGCTATAATAGATAGAATGAGTTTGAGTTTATTTCTCATAGCCATTTTGTTTATATCTTAGAGTTAAAAATGTATAATCTTGCCTATGGTTACAGGGTAAAAAGATCCAAGATAAGGTGCGTCCAAACCAGAGAAAGTAAGATTACATGCATGTCTTGTTTTTTTCCCCCTTCTCTCATTAGAACTAATTTAAAAAACAAAACAAAACCTAGGTCTGAGTTTGTAGTGAAAGGTTTTGTGTGGGTTTTTGTTGTTGTTTGAATGTACTAAGAATATTAATTCCTATAGTAAATCATGCAAAATGGGCCCTAATCATATTACAGGAGAAATGCATGTAGCTGTCACCAGGACAATTTGATACTTGATGCTTGTACTAATGTAGAAACCAATGCTAGCAAAAACAAGCTCTGGTATCTGATGAAAGTTCATCAACAAAACATGTGGCCTGAAAAGGGTCACAGCAGGTGAACTTAAGCCCTTTCCATATTTTATAGAAAACTAGAAGAAAATAGCAATGCTAATAGAGGTCCTACTGAGCTCACATTTTGGCAGTAAGAATTGGCACAAGGATTTTATATGAAGTGTTGGTCTACAAGTGTGTACGGAATCTGTCTATTTTTAAAAAATACCTATATAAGAAACCAAAGAGCCGAGGTATCTTTTGTTAAACATAGTTTTGACTATATTAAACATATATTTTTAATTTTTTAATTGTTTTTATGTACTTATTGTTTTATTAATTGAAGCACACTGCCCTGAGTCACTTTTTGAGAGATTGGCAGCCATATAAATTTGAGATTATACATACACTAGTTTCATTAATATCTAAAATTTCTCCCCTCACTAAGACAATGCAAGTGTCCTGCATGGGCTCAAGAACTATGTAGCATGTGTTGCACACTGCACAGTGAAATTTGGCTTGTAATACGGTAGAGTGTGATATAGTATTGTGATTCCATGTTTGAAAGCTTCTGTGTTCTTTACAACCAATACTATAATAGAAATACTTTTAAAAGACATATTTTTTTTCATAAAGATCTATGTTAGAATGTTTATCTATTACTATATTGGTCTTAACTGGTCTGTTTCATATTCTGCTTTCTTCTTCAACTTGCCAAGAAAGATCAGAAATTAAACTTTTTTTTCTATGTTGTTTGGTCACAATTAATAGTTTTTAAACTGAATGGGCATTTTTCCACGGAATTGAATTCTGTTGCTGTCTAACTATCTACTGCCTATTAAAACTCTTCTATTTCCACTTCCTGTTTCTCTTCTACCTTTATGCATGTCTTCACTAAATATGCAGCATGTTAATTCTTTTGAAATGCAGTCAAAATTTTCAGAATTCCTTCTCCTGTTAGGGGAAAATGTCTTCCTGAGAATGTGAGTCATCTGTCTTTGTTAGAAATCACGACTGAAGGACACATATCTTCTGGGGTGCAATATTTTAGATTCTTTTGAAACCAACAGTTGCAGGGAGGTGGCAGGTGGAGGGAATCACCCAACAAATAAGCATAATATAATTACCAAGTGTTTGCATGGTGCTTTGTGGAGATAGTGTAAAATTGTTCCAGGAAATTAGTTTTTGACTTTCAAACAGTCATTTAATTAAAACTATAAATCTCTTAAGACTGGGAAAATACGCCCTACATGCTATGATACAATAATTAACAATATTTTGTTTCCTAAAAATGAGAACATGTTAATCGTATTTTGTGTATTGAGTAATATTTCATATCCCTGCACTTGCCTTCAATATGTCAATAATTCATTGGATTATGATGTTCTGAGCTCATTTCATAACAACAAAGAATAGCTGATTATGTGGCTTAGGTTAAGATGTCTATCTTGGACAATAATATTCAACTGTCCCAAAATGAAAACCAAAATTGGCGAATTCTTCTGTTCAATCTCAAGTAGTGTGGGGGATTATTCCTTAACGGCAGTGGGTCACCAACCGTGGGAACTGGGCAGGTTCTCTATTATCATTTTGAAATCACAGAAGAAAAATTACAGGTTATCTAGCATCACTATCAACATCCAGCTTGAGTATCCAACTCTTCGTTTCAACTTGTCAGTCACATTGTGAATCAGCGTTTCAAGGCCCTAATGTTAAAATGGGCATGTGAATATTGCCGATATTTTACCCCAGTTAAAAGAGCTATTAGCTAGTCCTTGGTCCTTTGGGTTAACGTGGCTTTTCACACAGCATTACAGCACAGACCATAAGCAATACAACACTTGATGTTTCTACCAAATCTGAAACGAATTATTTCACATGCTGTCCTGTGTGATTATAAATTATTCCTTGCACATTTGGTCAAATTGTGCTCAATTGGCGACACAGAACTGAAAACTTACAAATGCCTTTTAGGGGACCTTCTTTAACTTCCAATAGTAACTCATTCATGGTATATTTCTGGAATTGGATATTTACATTGTACTTTTCAAAACATTTCTTGATAAACCATTTAATGCTTGATGTATATTTGGGGAAATAGGAGACATCAGAGAGCACCACGGATTCCTTGGACATATCTCTTGATGCTTTCCATACTCTTAAAAAGTACTGTTGTTTCAATCCCTAAAGGGCCTTTAAATTTTATTCTATATTTTGTTTTCTTATCAATACTAATTTCTGAACAACATGATTTTTAAAGATTCATTCATTTGTTGCTGAATATTTTTAAGAACTTCCTAGATCAAGAATTGGAATTACTAAAGATATGTAAATTGTTCAATTTGTGTTGCTTTTCCATTCCGGTGATGGGCAAGAGAGTCTCAAAGCAACTATGTTAGGTCAGATTTTAAGCAACTTGATTGCTTCGTAGCTTTCTGGAATGGATCCAAGTGGGGTGGGCCTTTGCCCTTGAATGACACTCTCTTGTTGAGTAAATTGCATAGCATAATAACTTCAACATTATCTGTATATATTTAAAATGTCCTGTTTCCAATTTTGTCTTCAGCAAATGCACTGGTTTTTTCCACACTAACACTGAAAATAGAAGGGACACTCCCCCTTCTATCCCTTAGTTATAGGTCACAGGTTCTTTTACTTTCCATGTTAGTGGGCTCCATAATCCCAGAGAGCCAACATAAGCCCATCAGGCATCTGGGCAACACACCTACAAGTACTCTAAAGATAGTACTCATTGTTTACTTATACCTCTTTTCCCCAAAGCTACAACTCCTGTTCCTCTACTACTTCTGCTTCTTTTTTTTTTAGAACTTTTTTTGGAGCTGACAGTTTTCTGCATTTATATTATAGCATCTACACAATAGCACTGAAATAATTATATAGCGTGTACTTATGTCTGACAGGAAAGGAAGGGGGAGAGGGGGAAGGGAGGGAGAGAGGAAGAAAGATATACAAATCATTCTATAAATTGATTTTGTTGAGTCGTTTTTTAAAAAATCCCATGGAGATAAAAAAAATAGTGAAATAAAATATAAGAAGTTTGCAACTGGATTTTAGATAGAAATTTTCTTGGAACTGAACTTTGCAGACATTCGTGAATGGACACAATGTGAACTGAAAAACATTTTATATAAAGATTTGCTGTTTTAGTTATTCCAGTGTATGCTTCTGCAAGCCATAAAAACCTTACCAAAAGGCTTTGAATACAATGTTTTTACAATGAAATCAGCATTTGATTAGATATAAACTATGATGCTTGAAAATTGGCAATGATTTATTCAATATGCTATCTATTCAGTTAAAGTTTTAAAAAAGCATCACAAGCTGGTAAAATGATGCTTGTAAGAAGTCTGAATTTCAACTAAATCATTAAAATGTTTAGTATGTTATTACATTCAAGCTGCCATCCTACTCTGAGAATAAAATATTTTAAACTGAATGGGACTATTACATCTGAACAGGTGGCAATACCTAGGATAAGCCCTGCATTTTGAACACTGTTCATGATTGAAAAGAGAAAAAAGGCAATTGAATTTTGAAATTTTAGCATGAAAGTAATGACTTAAATTCTTTGGACTTTGCTTTGTCAAACCCCCACCCCCACACATAAAGATGTTGCTTCTACTTCTGTACTACTTTATATCACTTTAACTATATCCATAATTGAAATATTTGAATGGGCAGTTGAATTTGTGTTTGTTCTCTGTTTACTATGAAGTATCTTCTGAAAGTACAAACCTTCAAACGTATCCTGATCTTTCATCATTTCTAAAACCAAACTGTAGGTCTGACAGCCATTTTCTTTGTTTGTTTAGAAAGCCAGGCTTGGCCCATCAGCTAACAAAGTTATATCTCCAGTTGAAGACCGGACTTGTAACTTACCATCCAATAATCTTGATCAGGTTAAACTAACAGACTTCAACTTTATAATGGTGCTTGGAAAAGGGAGCTTTGGGAAGGTAAGAAGTATTGATAATTTGCAAGGTTCTTTATAAACAATACCATTTCTAAAATATATACACAAATAACAAGAATGAAATATGAAAGGGACATAATGCTTCTGGGTCTTCAAAAAGGGGAGGGGAAACTAAACTGGCACCCAAATTCAGACAATCTATTCCCCCAAACACTCCCAAAGTTATGGTGCATATGCTCCTTGCGCAGACAGTAATGCAGAACAAGCTCAATCAAAAGTTAGGAATAATGAAAAGTTTTTCATACCATTCCTGAATCTATAATTTCTGGTTTGAAATTAAAGATCAACAACATATTTACAATTTAAATGCAGTAGCATATTTGTATCTTTAAAACAAACTTTGAAAGTTTTGAATGTAGACTTGGCAGAAATATCTTAAGCAGGAGTTCTTCTTCAGGTGTAAAGAATCTCCCCAGACTTCCAGGGTGTCGAGATTTCCTGGGGGGGAAATGCTAGCTTCTTATAGGGCAGGGATGTCAAACCGGCGGCCCGTGGGCCGGATGCATGACACGCAGGCCATGCCTACCCCAGCTCTGCGAAGGAGAAAAAGTCACGAAACGTCACGTGACAGCAATGTGACATGGCGAGTTTGACACCCGTGTTATAGAGGATCATTCAAAACTTCATACTGAATCAGATGCAGTTTTAATGAAAGTGATGGTAGCTTAAATCATCTGGTACTTTAGTTACCAAAACAAAGTCTATCCATGTTTGAATAGATACAAGGGTACTTCAGACGCAGATTAGTACGTACAATCTACTGGCAGTCACAAAGTGGCTTATAGTAATGATCCAACTTCCGCATGATCAGAATAAAGCCATCTTTTACTTTAAAGGAAGCCCAACCTCCAGGCAGTTTGATATGGAGCCAGTTGGTATCTTGATTCCAAGTTGCCCAACGTGAAAACAAACTGTCAGGTTTTGTGAATGCGGGTACAATATCGTGCTATCTTGCTTTTAGGGAGACAAGGTAAGGGAGAGAGCACTCTTTAGAATCAAAGGCCAAGGTATCATGAATTATGTAAATAAAAATTGGAAAAGCAGATCACCCGTAATAAATAAATTACCCCATCCATATATGTTTTAGTAAACAATTTATATAAATGTCAATACACCAGGAAGAAATATAAGGTTCTGAACTTAGATGGGGAAAACCAAATGCACAGGTTCAAAATAGGTGATCCCTGATTTAGCACTAGCGAGAAGGGTGTGGATGCCCTGGTAGACCACGGATTAAACATAAACCAGCAATGTGCTGCAGCTGTCAAAAGAATGCGATCTTGGGTTGCACCAACAGAGGTATAGTGTCGAGATCATAGGAATCATACAGTAGTAATGCTGCAGTGGTCGGACCATACCTGTAATATTGGGTCCAGTTTTAATTGCCATAATGTAAGAAGGATGCTGAAAAACTGGGAAAAGTGCTGGGAGGAATAACAAAGGCAGTGAGAGGCTTGGAATCTAAATGCTATGAAGAACAGTTCAAAGAAGTGGATATATTTAACCTTAAAAAAAGACTAAGGGGGCAAGATAGCATCATGAAGGACTGTAACAAAGAAGGTTTGGACTTAATTGTTTTCATGGGCTCTGAGGATGGTAAAAAAACCTGAGGGTGAGACCTTTACAGAGAGAGACCCAAATTTAAAAGCAGGATGTTTTGCCAAGTGCCAGGGCAGTGAACAGGTGCCCTGGCAATGGGTTCTTTTGGATCCCAGACAATAAGCCCCCCAGTAAATAAAGGGGTTTTAAGTTTATTATTATTATTCAAACAGATTGAAAAGCATAACGTAAAAAGCCTACGTACCAAGCAAGATAATACCTGCACCTCTCACAAGCTGCCAGAAGCTCCTTAATAGCAGCAGCAGTGATACCCCAAAGCAGCAACAACTCCTCCAAGATTTTTATCAAAACCTGGCACCTGACTTCATGGCCTTTCTATGACCAGGAGACTGCAAGACCTCACCTTGACTGGCTGACACATGATTCTGGGATTGGAATCAAGAGTCTGAGGCTTTCACAACAAGAAAGGCCTTGAAGCTATACGAAGATTCCTCCCCTGTCTCCTTTATCCAGCAAGCTCAGAATGCCCATGGAGAAGATTCTCAATTGTTCAAGTCATGGTTGTCCCGAAGGTGCTTTTTCCAAAAGGCAACTAGAGTTTCTTGGGGTTTGTTCTTTGAAAATGTTTCGCTTTTCATCCAAGAAGCTTCTTCAGTTCCTCATCCAAGAAGCTCCTTGGATGAGAAGCAAAACGTTTTCAGAGAAAAAAACCCAAGAAACTTTTCGAAAAAACGACTTTGGGATGACCAGCTCAGAATTAACTCTAAACTTCTAGGTTTTTCTTAATGTGAAGGAGAAATAAAAATGTCACTAACTCTGCAAAATAACCACGGTCTTCCTGTATTGCCGTCAGAGAGGAGGGACATTCTGATAGAGTTGTTAAGCAGTGGAGCCGCTTGCTTCTTGAAATCATGGGTGAACCTGGACTGAAGGTTTTCAGACAAAGATTGGACAGCTATTGTCTTGAATGGTCTAAAATTGCATTAGAAGACCTCCAAAGTACCTTCCAACCCAATGATTTTATGATTTTATTTTAAATCTGAAAGGGAGAAATGTTAGAGGCACAGCTGATTTGTTAATAATTCCTTTAGCTGTTCTGTTAACAAAGCTGCAATCCAATATTTGCCTACCTGCCTACAATCCTACATTTGCTTACATGAGGAATTAGTTTCACTAAATTCAGTGGGATTTAATTCTGAGGAGACATATATAAAATTTAGTGTAAACATAATAAAGATTTAGTGTAAGCATAATAAAACCTGCTATTCAGGATCATGCTTCTGTACAGTTTGAGAGTCAGGTACATACTGCTTTGAAAACATGATTCGATTTGGAGAATATATTGTATGTACAGTATTTGCCCAAGAATCTACTGTATAAGCAGCTGGGAACTAGACTACTAGCCTTCCAAGAATATTTTTGCCCTATCTTTAAGCAACCTCAAGTTTTAATTGTTAAAATTAGAATATGCAAATTAGCAAAATATAGTCAGTGATGTTGAATCTTTTTCGGTTCGCGTGCCAAATCGCTTGCGCGCGTGTGCTCCCGCAAGCCCCCTACCCACAGTACAACATGTAGCCCGCCTGCGCATATGCGTATGACCCCCCCATGCATGCATGCGTGACCCCCAGGATTTCTAAGGAAAAAAAGAGCCGAAAACCAGCTGTTTTTCGGGCAGGGTTAGGCTAGAAACCCAGAAGTCACGCACACATGTGCAGTGGAGCCGGGCTGGGCGACAGCTGGCGTGCCTGGTGACATGGCTCCACGTGCCACTTTGGGCACACGTGCCATAGGTTCAACATCACTGGTCTAGCTGTTAATGAGGTGTCAAATTTTGTGCTTTGATGGAGGTGCAAAAAAATGAGTTGTGAAAGAAGCTATTTTGTGCGTCTTAATTATAATCCATTTAATAATATGTAGTCTTTATATCAAGAAACGTACAGGAGAGATGATGCTGTGTCAGAAAAGACACATCTCCTTGGTCCCACCAGAAGACACTATTTAAGATATGGGACCCAGACCTTAGACAGCCAATCTATAAGTATGTCTGTAATTAGGATCAACACATTGATTATACCTATCGCCATACTGATAAGTGATCTCATCCAGCAGCCTCGTGTACAGGAGCTGGAGCAGAACCAATCCCTGAGATACATCCCCTCACAGTAGAGACTTAGGGCCAGATCTCTCTTTCCCATCAACTTAATTGACTTAAATTGACCTGGAAGAAAGAGCAGAACCATTGTAACATCATGTCACCCATCCCCAACCCCTTGAACTTGTCTAAAAGGATACCCATGATCAAGGAGGGATACACACACACCCCATTCTGAACCAGTTGCAGGTCATCAAAAAGTGCAATCAATGCCACTTTAGTGCTACATCCTGTTCTACTAGATTGAAGTGGTCCATACAATCAACTTTCTCCAGAGTTCTCTGAAGCTTCAGCGTGACCACCTTCTCAACCACCTTCCCCAGAAAGAGAAAGTTGGAGACAGATAAAAAGTATCCAACACTGTATGGTCTAGCAATGACTGAAGGCAAAACTACCTCTGAAGGCAAAACTACCTCTCTCTCATTACTGGTTGGACCCACCTGCAGATCATTTCCTAGGAGGCTTTGACAAGCTAGGATTCTAACATGCAGGTGGGCTGCCCTTAATTTTCTCAGGGCCAACAGGCACAGATCCTTTCCAAATAACCTTGATGGATCCATATTTCACTTAGCTGAATCTGAACAGCTGTAAACCAACCCAGAATGAATCCAATGAACTTTTTTTGCAGATGCCTCAAATAGTCCTCATAGCAATCCTTCAAAGGTATTCTAACCAATCCTTTCCTAGGAGAGCCACTGGACAACAATCCACCGACACAATAAAAGTGGAGAAATAGTTGCATTTTGCTGCTTTTATTGTCACTGTGTAATCCTTATCAGAGGGTTTTAGACCAGTGTCCATCAGCGTTGTTCTTCATCACCAGTGATACACTAAAAATTCCTTGTGCTATTTCATCTCCCAAAAATTTATCTAAACACTAGGTGGTGATTAGGATCCACATGCAGGAAGAGATCAGTTTTAGGGCCTTATTCACCCTTTTATGAACTTCTGGAATAAGTAGTCTGGAATAGTAGTTTTTATGTAAGAAGTGGAAGGGATACATTGAAAAAACAAAACAGATTCCTTAGACTGCAAGTTAATGAAAGTATGTAGGGAATTAAATTACTAGAAAAGCTTTTCCATATTTCTGAATGGAAATTATGTGGTCTGTAGTCAGCAAAATATTTACCTTCTCTTTATATTTGCTCAGGTGATGCTCTCAGAACGAAAGGGAACAGAAGAATTGTATGCAGTCAAAATATTGAAAAAAGACGTGGTGATTCAAGATGATGATGTAGAGTGTACCATGATTGAAAAGCGAGTTCTAGCTTTGATGGATAAACCTCCTTTCTTAACGCATCTTCACTCTTGCTTCCAGACTGTGGTATGTGTTCATACGTCTTCTTTGTGCTGTGATTTCTCACACATGGTGTTTGCTTACTGACATCACAGACCTTTTGAACTGTGTGAGTGAAAATGGGGTAGGTTGGGGTAGGGTGATTAATATGCAATAGTTCTGTCAGCTGATCTATTTATATATCAGCAGAAAGAAATGGAAAACCATAGGTTGGTTAGAGATCATTTCTTTTTGAATATCTGCTAGTAGATGATGGATGGATGGATGGACGAGATTGACATTCCTTGCATTTTATTTTATTTGTTTTATTTTATTTGTCATGGAACTGTCCTATTGTCAGTTGTTTCCTTTGTTAACCAGTACAATGTATCTAAAGAAAGAAGTGGGACATTCAGAATTAAGCAATTTGACTTATTCATATTTTAAAACTTGGGGTGGGGGAGATCCATCCCATCTTACTGATGTAGTTAATAATAACAATTATTGCTATAAAAAGAAAGATCAAGTATGCATCTGAATACAGAACATAACTTTAAAGTTGATCTGATTAGACCAATAAACAATTGCTTTTAATATCTAATAATTTGTGTGACGGTGTTCTAATTGTGCAGATGTACTTAAGACTCTTTCCCCAATTTTCTGTATTGACCATTCCTGAGTGGTAGGTCTGCTGCTGCCTGACCTATTTGTTGGTTTCATCTTGTCTGCTAGGATCGCCTGTACTTTGTCATGGAGTATGTGAATGGTGGTGACCTCATGTATCATATTCAGCAAGTAGGAAAATTTAAGGAGCCCCAAGCAGTGTGAGTGCATTTTCTGTTGATTTTATATTGAATTTGTCATAAAATATTCTGCTTTAAGAAGATGTATCTTTCCATTCCCCACCTTACTCATATTTTCTAGTTTTTTGTGTAATTGACGCTGCTTCACAGGAAAGCTAGCTTCAAAAACTCATCAATATTGCATAGACTGAAAACTACTCAGAAGAATTAAATTCTTAATTAGCATGGTCTCTATTAATTTCATAAAATTAATCAAGTAAACTTTTTGAAAGGAGCTGCATTTCTTATATTATTATATTATGTGTGAATCATACAGCAAATAAGGTGTAGTGTGAATCACAAGCATTTTAGAAACAAGCTGATTGTGGCACTATACGCTCTACAATTCAGACTATCTAAAAGCAAACTAATATAATATATCACAGTTCTTGCCTGATATTAATAATGCCTTGTCATAGAGGAGGAATCCTCATTTGTCCAAAATCCTTGTGTCTAATCACACTTGGCCAAATAAAGTATTCTATTCTATTCTCTTGTAAATAACAGGACTTTGAGTCATAGCATTAATGGAGTCTCCTGTGACTTGCAGCCATTGTGTTAATCTTGTCCCATAATCCTATGTAAGCATCCTTGCTTTTGCCCAGTGAGATGATTCAGGTATGCATGTTTTCCTCCACATACGGCAATGTGGACATTTATATCAGGGGCCTGATCTCTTGGGGAAGGTTCTGTTTGCAACCAAGAATCCAGGGCAATCTGGATTTTATAATAATGCAAGGCTGACGATCCAATAGCAGCCAACAGCTTCCAAATGTTATAGTGTGTCAGAATCTACCAGTGGGAACTTGATGGAGAGAAGACCAGTCTGTACAAGCGTGCTCTGTGAATGGCATGAAGGAACATTTCTGAATGGATGGTTGTAAATTATTCAAATCTTGCATATACAGGTGAAGTTCTTTTGATTATCAAGAGTCTTTTTTCTTTTCAGATTCTATGCAGCAGAAATCTCAGTGGGTCTGTTTTTTCTCCATAAGAAAGGAATTGTTTATCGGTAAGTAGAGCAGCTCTGGGTAACAACACAAGTTTGTCACAGGTTGTAAAAAAGAAATGTTTGTGGGCAAAAATGGGGGAAGAAAGCACTGATCTGGGAACACATATTTCCCAAATGATAGAACACATTAAACATATATATTTTTATTCAGAGTTGCTTATTCAACTTGGTGCACTAGCAGAAATCTTCAGTGCTATAAGATTTGCAAAACATAAAAGGCTTTTTGTATAAGCATTATAAGACAAAGAAATGTATCCACATCAGTCAATTGTTCTCAATAGATCTTCTAAAACCATTGGGGTATACAGCAATCAAGTCAGATTTGAGTTGTATTTTACACATTTAAATAAAATATCATCCCAAGAGATGCAGAAGTGAAATACCCCAAAGCAGCAGCCTTGCAGATAAAATGAACAGTAGCAAAATGAAGGCAATTTTTCTTCATGGACTAGTATGCTTGACCATGAAGTAAATTTTATACACATTTGGACCCCAAAGCCTGTCCATTTAATCCCAAATCTGAATTCACTGAAGGAAGTTGGTCTGAACAGGACTTGCCCAATATATCTCAAAATAGGAAGAGAGAATAGTATGTGTTTAAGACATACAATAGAAGAGAATATATGTACCGATAGCACAGGGTTGAACTCTGGAGTCCTTGGTTCTCTCTGAGCTTGGCTGTTTTCGTGCAGACATTTCATTACCCAACTAGGTAACATAATCACTGTGAGTGTGGGGTTTGCTCCCTATTGGTATACAGTACAATACAGGGGTATTTAAGAGACACCGTTTGATCTGTATAGTTATATAAGCAACACAGTGGCTACATGCTCCATTGTGCCTCTCAATCATTTCCCTTGGCACCTACAAATAAGTTGTCTATAAGCCTTCTCGGTAGATGAGCAGGTTTGCCTAGGAAAATATGGTCTTTGTGCTATCCTAGTTTTAAATTACATGTAACTTAAAAATAGGATAGCACAATATAATAACTTGTGTTTCTTGCAATGAGACTGCCACCAGCATTTCTGACAGCTGATATTTAACTTTCTTAATTGTTGTGATTTTTCATAGAGATCTGAAATTAGATAATGTAATGTTAGATTCTGAAGGACATATTAAGATTGCAGACTTTGGCATGTGCAAGGAGAATATGAGTGATGGAGTGTCAACGAGGACCTTCTGTGGGACTCCAGATTATATTGCACCAGAGGTATTTGTTGTTTGAGACATTATGTACCATGCCCATAATTCTTCCAGAAGATAATATACTTTTGAACAATCAATCAGTGCTAGATTTTCTAACATGATTGTTTACTGTTGACAGAAATGAGAAAGGTGATAAACGTTGATAAACTTACTCAGGTTTCCTGCTGCTCTCCCGTTAGTAAGGAAAAATGATGGGGAATTGGATGAAATGACTATCACTGTCAACTCTGAATTGAACCTGGCTGAAGCCATCTTTTGCCTTTCATAGTTGTCACATACTCGGGGGGAAGGGGGGAAGTAAATAGAATGTCTCAGAGACATAACAAAGAGCTCTCCCGTGGGAACCAAAGTCATCCCAACGGGTGTCATTTGAAGGAGGAAAGGAATGACCAAGGAGCCCGCCAACTGCTTTGATTGGACAATGTGACCTGTGACACTTGGGGTGGGAAAATTTACTCTCTTAATTATGCTATAATCGCGGGAAACTTTTAGAGTTGCTTTTCACTAAGCTGTGCAGATATGATGTATCCAATAAACATGTTCTTTGAGGAATCTTCCTGCCTCGAAGTTCTGATTTCTTTGGATGCGTTACTCGGAATCTTGACAATCACTCTATCACTATCTCTGAAGCTCATTCTTACATAACTCTATAGGTGTTTCTGGGCATGGGTGGGGGATAAATTTGGTGGCACTTTATGAGGAAATCTGTATTGTGACATTGCAAGTTCAAGCCTCTGGCTTACATATTTAAGTGTGACATATCATTAAAATATGAAAGGCTACGGTTTGTGACTATAGATAGAAGAGAATAGCTATAACTTAGAATTGAACTGTGAGGTCCTTGGTGCTCTGTGGGCTTGGTTGTTTTCTTGCAGACATTTCATTGTCCAACTGGATAACATCATCTCTGAATAGAGGGCAAAGTCCACTCCTTTCTAGCACTGATGATGTTACCTAGTTGGCTATGCCTACAAGAAAGCAACCAGAGCACCAAGGCCCCCACAGTGACTAAGATCCCAGGGTAAAATCTGACCTCATCTCATTGTATCTTGAATTAGTGTCAGCCAGGACTGGTTCATTTTTTAAAAGGAAGTAAATCCATATCATGATTAATTTTAAATGCATCATTATATTGCTATAACATTTCCAGTGTTGTGAAGCCAAAAAAATGGAAAATCCTTCTTCTTCCATCTTAGCTTTCCATTCTGTTTTTCTTTATAGCTAGAAAGAGAATAAATCACTTTTCCAGTTGCTCATGTTTTGAAATAATGTTCTTATTATTTATTAATTTATTAATCAAATTTCTAGGCCTCCCAACTCCCATAGGACTCTGGGCAGCTTACAACAACTAAAATGACAACAAGGACAACGTTTAAAATGACATAACACAATAAAAAACCATTTAAAATTTAAACATTTAACATTTAAAATTTAAAAACCCTCCCATCGGGTGGAATCATTGGCCCCAAGCCTGCTGACATAGCCAGGTT
>JANHJO010002246.1:46878-59495 GCA_032468235.1 Pseudoxyrhopus heterurus | reverse complement strand
AAGTAACTCACTGCAGTTGTTAAGTTAGTAACATGGTTGTTAAGTGAATCTGGCTTCCCCATTGACTTTGCTTGTCAGATGGTCACAAAATGGGATCACATGACCCTGGGACACTGCAACCGTCATAAATACACACCAGTTGCTAAATTTCTGAATTTTGATCATGTGACCATGCCGCAAGGGTCATAAGTGTGAAAAACAGTCATAAGTCACTTTTTTCACTACTGTTGTAACTTCAAATAGTCACTAAATGAATGGTTGTAAATCAAGGACTACCTGAAATGAATTTGCTTGTTTGTTTATTTTGCAGCACTTATAATCTGCCCTGGCCCCAAAGGGTTTGGGGCAGCATTCTTAACCAAACCAAAAGAAAACAATTAAACAAAGATATACATAATAGTGAAGAACTAAATGCTAACAGTATTGAAAAGAAAGAATCGCTACATAAGGCATCCCTTCGGCTCCAAATAGGTGCCCATAGTCAGTCTGCTGGCACCAGAAGCGCATTGAAATCAAATAGTTTTAACTAGTTTTCAGAGTTGCAGCAAGGCAGGGGGCTGCAATGTACTTGCAGGAGAGAAGAGTATATTATAAGGTGGAGGCTCTCGCACTTGCCTCCAGACCTGACAAAGGGTGGAAACTGTCAGCAGGGCCTCTCTCAGTGACCAGACAAGGATGGGCAGATTCACTTTTGCCAAGGCAATGCCTGTTTTATCCCAGTGCTGGCTCATGTAGAATTTAGTTTATGGCTCTCAGTAATAGTATTTTATCAGTGGAGGTCTCAAAAAAAAGCAGCCTGTTTCTTTGATAAGAGAGCCAGTTTGGTCTGGTGATTAAGGTACCCGGCTAGAAAACAGGAGACTGGGACTTCTAGCTTTCTAGTTCTCTCAGCCCAACCCACCTCACAGGGTTGTTGTTAAGATTTAACAACAGGTAACAAAGTTTGTAACAAAGGTTGCTAAAGGTAGGATACAAATCTAATAAATAATTCCTTTGGTGGGGAAATCACTAATCAGTCAGAAAATAGGTTTGAGAGAAGACTTGATTTCAAACTTGAATTTATTACTATGAGATCTGGAACTCTCTAAATGCACCCATGTGGTGTTAATCAAAGGATGTCTTTGACTAATGTGTGTGTAGTAGCACAAATGATAACTATCATTATCATACCAGCAAATGTGCTTTTCATTATAGCTTTCCATAAAGCCTAATCACCCAATTTAAACTATGAGAGAGTATGGATTTTGCAAAAAATATAGTGAATTGGATAAAATTTTAATGGGTAACAATGAAAAATTAATTAGGAAAATATACAAATACTTATTAACAACAAATATGGAAAAGGAAGAGATCAAGGAAAATATGACAATGTGGATGAAAAATTTCGGATATAAAATTGAATTAGACAGGTGGCATAAATTATGGAATAAAAATCTCAAACTTACCCTCTCAGTGTCATATAAAGAAAATTTTTATAAAATGCTGTATAGGTGGCACTACTCCCCAGTACAATTGGCAAATACGAACAAAAACAAGATAGTGAAATGTTGGAAATGCAAGAATAGTATTGGCTCATACTATCATATAGCAATAGCACTGTATTTATATACCACCTCTCAGGGTATATAAAGGGATCCATAACAGAATAAAAAATATATGAGATTTGAATATGTGCATGTAATTGAAAAATTAAACGTAATAAGGTTACGCAAAACAACAATCATTCACCGTGAATCTGCAACCTATATTGTAAAGATGGAATTTTATATTTTTTTCTATTCATTTTTTGTAGTTTTCTATTCCTTTTCTTTTTGTATTGTTGTTTGTCTTTATTTTTGTGTTTTAAAGAAACAATAATTTAAAAAAAAAAACACCTATGGTTCAGTACTGCTGACAGAAAAAAAATCGCTGCTTCTTCCTTAGTGGGAGCTGAATATATATTTTAGTGTTGATATGTCTCAAGGGTCAATGGGGGGGGATGGGGACACATCACTAAGATTTGTTACTGTGTAAGCTCTATAGACAGTAGGCAGAATCAGATGTCCTCTTGGATCTATATATTAGTTCAGAATCCACTGAGTAATTGTCTCTTCAGTGCCCAGGTTCATCCAGGATGGCTAACCCAGTCATCCACCCCACAATTGGATTATTCCCCATTGCACCTGAGTGATGACAGCAGAGCCATTATTTTAGGCTTTCATTTCTTTTCCCATTACCCATTTTTCCCTCTTTCTGAAGCAGATGAAAAATCAAATCCATAGTGGTGATGCAACAGACTTTATAATATTATTATAGACAGCAACATGCTCATCCATTTTTGCCTGTTTATCTCTTCTTCAAAATAAAATAGAATAGTTATAGAGACAGATTATCTAGAGAAGTCTTATTTTTGCTGAGACTTTCTAGGATATTGTCTCAACTATGGTATAGGAAAGGGTTAAGTAATTTCTGTCTCCGGTCAGCTCTTCAGATAATATAATTGACTGCAGAAATAGAGTCATGCCAAACCATCCAGGGCATTGGGGCAAATCTAGCCCCTTCAAGCTTAATTGGTTAGGCCAGTTCAGGGAACCTGTTTCCCTTAAAACAATTAAGCTTAAATACCACCACTTCAGATACAGTACTTTATAGTATAAAACTATCCATGATTTCAGTATCAACCATTAAAAAAAAGGGTTACTTTAATGCACTGAGCTATTAATGTAATTGATGTTTGTTGTATCTTTTTCAAAAACAGATATTTTCAAGATATATTACTAAAAAAATTTTATTGGAATTCACAGATTATTGCCTATCAACCATATGGAAAGTCAGTGGATTGGTGGGCCTACGGAGTACTTTTATATGAGATGCTGGCTGGTCAGGTAAGAATGGCTAGGTCCATTTCATGAGGTAAGCCTTAAACAATTAAATGAGTTAGGAATGAAAGACAAAATAAGACACAGTAAAAAATAAAGGTTAATAGCTAAATTTCAAATTGCCAGACCAACAGCATATCCTCTGGAAATTAAAACTGCAAGATTTCAATGATACAATGGCTATGTCCATGCATCATCATCTAAATAATTTTGTCTTAAAATATGATGTTGAACAAGTCAGTCTTGAAGATCAGGGGTCTCCAAACTTGACAATTTTAAGATTTGTGGATTTTTGCTGGCTAGGAGGTGAAATCCACAAGTCTTAAAGTTGCCAAGGTTGGAGATCCCTGTTGTAGATGAATCAGATAAATAAATTTTAATTTGTTGACCAATTCCTGGTTTATTTTCCTTCTTTTTAGCTACTCTTTGTCTTGCAACTCTTCAGATTGAGGATCGTGTAGGACAAAAGCCAGAAATCTAATCATATTACTTTATTTACATGTTGTTCTCAATCCACATGCTGGCAACAAATTATATTTTCAGATACTATCAAATACTGGAGTATGATTTATTCACATAACCCACACATTAGCACATCACATATTAATTAAAAATAAACAAGCCATATTTGTTGCAAACTCTCAGTAGAAGAATCAATGATAGGCTTCATTTGTGGAGGATGGTACATGAAGCTGCAAAGAAGGCCCTCTATTATCTTTAAAAAATTTAAAGATAATAGAAGAAATGGACTTTGAGGAAGGTTAAAATAAGGTTAGGATCGTACAGAAAAATACAATACTCCAATTAATTGGAAATCCCTTAGAGCTTGATCATAATCTGCTCTTTGAATTATACCACAAAACAGACAATGTTTCAATTTCTTTCCCTTCATATAGTTACTGTATAGTCAACAGCTCCTTTTAAAAACTTGAACAGCTTCTTTAGATTGAGATTGAGGGGGTCGGAACATAGCATTGGATTCCAAAATTCCAGGTAACTTCATCCAGGGATCGTAGATGCTAAACAGCAGGGAGACCATCATTTTCCAACAGTCAGGGCATCAGATATGAAGCCAGCCCACTTGGTGGGACAGCCAACTAAAGCTCTGAAGTAGCATAAAACATTGTCTCTTCTATTCCCACCCCCCAAAAAAGAAAAAGTTCTGTCCTACAACTCAACAGGATGTTATCCATCCTTTCCCCAAACTCCCAGCTTCTCCAGTTAGCTTGATCAAAGGGTAGTCTGAGCCAACAGGAAATAACCATCTGCTTTTGAATAAATGTTCAGAGTAAGCGTTCATTTTTGAATGTCCTGTCAACCTTGCTTTCTTTGAACAGCCTCCATTTGATGGTGAGGATGAAGATGAACTCTTTCAGTCAATAATGGAACATAATGTTTCCTATCCCAAAGCAATGTCCAAAGAAGCTGTGTCCATCTGCAAAGGGGTAAGGTTTGTTCATTCTGTTGATTAAATATGGTAAATATTGAATAAATGGTATGGTCATTTGACATATGCAGTCAAATGATCATATCAAATCAAAACATGGTATTGACGTAATAAAACAAAATAGATACAATGTATTAAGTTGCTAAAAGGGTATTCAGTAAAATACTTGAATGCATTTGTCATCTCTGCAATTAATTCTAATCCATTAGATGGCTTTAGTTATGAAGTTGTTGGTTTATTTATATCTTGAGAGAAATAAGATAATTTGAAAATGGTCCCAAACAGCTGCCCTCAATTAGAAGCTCTAAATACTGATCCAGAGATGGGGAATATGGTTGTCCGTCTCTATTTAAGGTAACATATATGCATTTCATTTCTGAGTTCAGTATTCAGTGAAATTACCCATATTTTACTATAGAATCCAGGAGCTCGAATTGTGTTCTTTCACTGGCTCTGGGCCAGACCCATTATTCAGTTTTTTATTCTAAGTGGGATGTCTTTTTATTCTTGGCGAATCATTTTAGGGATTTGATGCCAACTTGAGCATCAATATCCAACATCTTCTGCTTGTAAGGTGACTGATCCAAGATGTTATTGTACTTATTTTGAGACATATAAATTTATGATTGTGATATTAAGCATTTATCAGTTACTATCTGGGTAAAGTAAATGTTGATATTTCTTTAAGCACTGTTGTACTAGAATTGGCCTAACATATCTGGATTTTTTTTATTTTTGTCACTTAGGTTCACTTTTATACAATCAAAATAGTTAATAAAATGTATTCCTCTCTAAGAACCATTTTTTAAATTCAAAAAACATTTTCAGTTCTCACTAGGTGCTGGTGAGCCAAACTTCTTGTACAGTACTGATAATGAAAATAGACCTTTTGTCTGTTTCTCTTTGTGTGATTCACACCAGATGATTTCCTTAACATAAACGGATATTGCTTCTGTTTGAGAACATGGATAATCGCCATAACTCAGAAAGCATGCAATTTTTATACAAAAACTATGTGTGGAAAGGGATATTCATCTTATACAGTCTTATTGGTGATAATGTAGTCCCAATTGTATGTAAAACTTTTAAATTTAAATGGCATGCATGTTTTTCATGATTTGCTCTGTAGATAGCTATCTTTCTCTTTTCCTTGTTGCTACAATAGTTTATGCTTTTAGAATGATATACTGTCCAAAAATTAAAAAATACAGTTTCTCAACCTTTTCTATGGCCAGTTGGGTTTTTTTAAAATATAGATTTAAAAAAAAAAATGCTAGCTATTTAATTCTTGACAGAAGAGGGGAAAAAATTTTGTATTTAAGAAGGACATCTATTTTTGTGTAACAGTGGGAAGAAAAGGGTCTATAAATATACATCCTAGTAAGTACTTTTTCCAGCTACCATTGTCTAATCAAGTGAACACTTTTAAGTGATGGTAGTGAGTATTACTTTAGTAATTCTGGGTTCAAAAATGTATCTGTTCTTTCTTCAAATCTCTTTTTTTTTAACTTGTTGACATTAAAGAAAATTAAATTTCTAGCAAAGTGACAAAATCTGCCTTTAATCTGTATTTAGACAAAACAGCAACCAATTTGGAATGTAGGAATATATTATGAATTACAGACATTTAGGATTAACAGCAGCAGATATGAAGGAAAACAAGATGACTTTATTGACTGTGTGCTGCTCCTCTCATTTTGAAAAATCTCATTGTATCCTTTATGTGTTTGATTTCCAGTTAATGACTAAACACCCTGCCAAACGTCTCGGCTGTGGGTCCGAAGGAGAGAGAGACATTAGGGAACATGCCTTCTTTAGGAGAATTGACTGGGAAAGACTGGAGAATAGAGACATCCAGCCTCCATTCAAACCGAAAGTGGTAAATGAGATGGACAGTAATGTTTCTTTCAGCATTTGGTGTCTATGGTCTCATAACAAAATCCATGTTTTATTTTATTTGGATACTTAATAGTCTTTTCAAGTCAAAGGTTCTTAAGCAGATGCCAGTACTGTATACACTCAAAACAAGTATAATAAAATTAAGGCAGACCCAAATAAATAGTTGCAGAAGATATAACAGTACACTGTCAGATAGAGAAAGGCAGAATTTAAAAAGACTGTGTGGAAAGTACTTAGGAGAATTGAAACAGCACCAGCTGAAAGGAATCAGCAGTCTGAAGAGAGAGATTCAGACCCAGAGCGCCACCAGAAGGAAGGCCTATTCTCTCACATTGCAGTCCTCTCACCTGCAACCTAGAGAAGGATCCCAAAAGCAGCTCTGAATGCACAATAGAGGTTTATGCATAGAAAAGAAGCAAAAGTAATCCTTTCAAATCCCATGAGAGATCCTTGTAATATGACCTAGGCAGAAATGATGCATGAATAGGTTGAGTAGAACTCCTATATGTGTGTGTAAGGGCTTGAAGTGTCAAAAGATGTGTCACATGGGATAGCACTTCAACGTATCTCACCCAGCAATTTTTTTTCCAGTGTACAAGCTAGATCCAACTTTCTTGATTTCACATTAATCAAAATAAAAGGGCTTTGTGAACCATGAATCTTCAGAGATTGGAGAATGACCTGTAGTGCTGACAGTTTGGAATTACATGGAACTTTTGCTGTGATGCATTGTTCTATTCATCTTTATCAGTCAGAAAGCTGTGGTAAAATCAGGGGACATCAGGTTTTTAAAAGTCTATCAGAAAAACAGAATAATGGAGTTGAAAGGGACGTTGGAGGTCTTCTAGTCCAACTCGCTGCTGAAGCAGGAGACCCTGTATCATTTGAGACAAATGGTCTTCTTAAAAACCTCCATTGTTGGGGCACCCACAATTTCCTGAGACAAGTCATTCCACTGATTAATTGTTCTCACTGTCAGGAAATTTCTTCTTAGTTCTAGGTTGGTTCTCTCCTTGATTAGCTTCCATCCATTGCTTTTTGTTCTGTCTTCAGGTGCTTTGGAAAATAGGTTGACACTCCCCTTCCTTGTGACAGCGCCTTAGATATTGGAACACTGCTATCCCATGCTATTCCATGGGATTAGTACTTAATTATACATTGGCCCCTTTCTAGAACTAAGATTATTTGTTAATAGACTCTTATTCTTTTAAGCACGGAGTGGGAATTTATTTCATATCAGGTGCCTTCTTATTGATTTGTATTTAGTCATCCTTTTTTATTTCCTAAGTGAGATAGGCTTGAAGTCATTATCCTAAAAGACCTGTCTTAATTGATTAATTGATGGCTGGGTATGTAACAGGAAACTGCATAGTTCAGAAAGTGTAGTTTGGGTGATGTTTCTCACTTTCTCAAAAAATCTGTCAGTTTAAATGGTAGCTCTTGGATTCAAACTTTCATGGAGGTTTTTAAGAAGACCAGTAATTATTCTTTTTCTGTTGAAATATATATGACTGAACATGTCAAAAAAAAATCCCACATGAACATAAAGCACCAGTAGTAATATATTTCTAAGATTAAGTAGTACTTGTACTTTTGAAGAGTTTGATCAAATTATTTTTCATACAATCACTAGGTACTTGAAGCTATTTTTTTCTGCTTTAGTGTGGGCCATAGGAAAGATCTTGAATTATATTTTGTACCAAGACGGGCTTTTAAAAATGTTGGGAGGAGATGTAATACCATTTTAAAAAATGGAACAGAATAAACTGGGGATGTGAAAGAAGTAATCTGTAAAGCATTTATTTTTAGTACGTGGGCTGGAATTCAACCATTATTCCCATCATGTTAAAACCTTTTTTGATTGCTATGAAGTAGTTTGCCCTTTGAAAACACAACAAAAAATCCACAGTATGTATTATTTGAACCATTTTTCAGTTGATTGCTGCAACCAGAAATTAAGAGAGTGCATTTGGCAGAAAAATGAACATGTTCATGACAAAACTCCCTGCAAGACAGCTGTGAACAGCAGCAGTTACCATTTCATGTATATTTCCCCACTAAAATGGAATATTGTCCTATGAATGCCAGGGTTCCTGTTTGAATGTTAGAATATTATAGCAAGAATGACCTGGCGGAGAACACAGTCAGTATGTAAATGTACCAGCACAGTTCAATAATTCAAAACAGAAAGTCTGTGAAATTCATTTTTAAAGGATTTTAAAATTATGGCATTGCATGTTTTTAATACAGTGAGATTTGATTTTATCTAAAAGATAATTCATCTTGAAGTATTTCTGCTGAAACTATTTTCCTATGGGAAGAGCCTAACCAACCAGAACGGAAACATTTCTACCGTACCACCTATTTCATTTCATCTTATTTTGTTTAATATACCACCACACCAATTTGTATAACTTTCCATGGTTCACCAGGCTGAAATGTTTCTGACTGGTAACAATATTCCCAAATAATTGGAATGCAGAGATCCGACAATATAAATATTTTGTGCACACATAACTAGGTCCTAGATGGACATTCAAATAAAGATATTTAATGTGCAAATAAAAATATTGCATATGAGCTCTAAATATGTTCACCATTGTTGAACCAGGCGGCCTAGTCAGAACAAGAATTCTTACTTTTCATATTCCTGGTTACCAGGTTTAGTTTTTATCCACCTGAATGTAATACCCGTGACAGTTGTGACTTTTAGTATGAAGAATATTATTATAGCCCTTTCATTCAAGACCAAAAAAATGTGCTTCCCTCTAAGATCCTCAGAGCAGGTTAAGAGTTTTTAAATAATCTAGCATCTGTTTACTTAAGCTTGCTTTCCAATTTGTAATTTATTTATTTATTTTTAATTGCAGTGTGGCAAGGGTGCCGAAAACTTCGACAAGTTCTTTACCAGAGGACAACCAGTATTAACGCCACCCGATCAGCTGGTCATTTCTAACATAGACCAAGCAGATTTTGAGGGGTTCTCCTATGTCAACCCGCAGTTTGTACATCCCATGTTGCAGTGTGAAGTATGAAAACAATAGACTCAGGAACGCCCTCCTCCCCAGTGGGAAATTGCCCTTAGCCCTGGAGTTTTTAGACCTTTGCCTTGTTGATTCCATTCAGGTCTGGGAATTGTAGGGGTAACGAGGAAGGGAAGATGCCAAGGAACGTGTGGATGTAGAAAATCACCCAGTGTATTTATCTAGGAATCACTGATGCTTATAGATTACTGCTAGCCTTTGTCATTTTTATAACTTTGACTATTTTTCTCTATCTCCTGTACCTCTGAAAACTTCTTCTTAAACAGTTAATAATGAATCTGAGACGATCATGTGGGGTTAAGGAAAAAAGAGATGAAAATGTAAGTTGACTGAAGAATAAGGGGCCTGGGGGCAAAATGGAATAAAGGGAAATCCAGAAAATTTTATTCAATATTACAGTTGGCCAGATATGATAAAACAAAGATATGAACAAAGAAGGCCCATAAAAGCTTTTAAAATTACTTGATCAAGGTAGAGGTTTCGTATAAGTTTTCAATATAAAGTTTTCAGTATAAAATAAAAATTATGTGCATAGGATGAATACTAACTAGAGCCTGTGATGAACTAGCTCCAAGGTAAAACTGCATAATACTGATATATGTATTATTTTTAATCTCCATGAGATTATATTATGATCCAGGGTGCCAATTTGCTATTTAATTTACATCACTAGTCAAGTTTATTGTAAACCCAGTTTTAATATTTTATCCTAAATATTTCTTAACTGGGCTCTGAATCTACACATCCCTAACTCTTCGATTTATACTTATTTATTTAGTAAACTGCATGAATAGAATATAAAAAGTGTACAGTAAGTTAATAGAGATATAGAATTCAGAGTCAATCCTGAAATCGTTAAGGAATGTTTCTAAAAATAATTTCAGCTTTTAACAGGTTGGTTTAGAATACGTGGAACCGCAGAAATCAAAGTGAAAACTTAACACAGAATAAGTTTTCTTCAACTGTTGTTGGAAGCTGTTAACTACATCTTTGAATATGCATCATGCAATGAATTTTGCATGTTTAATGAACAACATTAAGTGAATCTATATTATGAGTAATTGTATCACCTATGATACACATAATACATATTTTAATAAGACACAGCTGTGCTATATGAGGGAAGGTTCTTTGGGACGAGCTTTTTAGCTACAGCTTAATGTTCTATTACAATTTTGTTTTGTTTGGGATTTTTAAAGTTCTGCACCTTGTTGATAGTTTAGGGAAGTCTGTGCTCTTCTCTGCTTATTTTTATGTAGTTCTACCGCTAAATTATCCTAAACTGCAATGAGATTTTGAGCACAGTGAACACAATGCACACGCATGTGCAAAGTTTACCCACTCCCAGCTAATAGGAGGAGCTGCTGATGCATGCCATGTCAATTCCTCTAATTTCTTGCTGAAGAACTTGCAACGTGTCCCTAAACCAATTGTTTGATCTCAAGACATTTAAAAAGCTATGCAAGAACTTGAGCAGGAAATTTGGAGAACAACCATATACCTGTGCTTTTTTTTTTTTTTTTAGTATGAGGCTTTCTTTCAAGAGGATACTGGGCACTTACTGCATATCTATTACTTTGAAGCAGGAAAACAATGTATTAGAGCTATAATCAGATATTTCATAGAATTTTACTCCCTTGCTTTTAAATTAGTTCATTTCCTCCCCTCCCCTCAGCATTTTTCATGAATTTAACCCATTTTAAATGTCACTAAATAGTGGACCTGTAATTCTTTTGCATGTAAATGTGATAGGCTTTTTCTTGTAATGTTTTCTCTCTTAATTTCTGTACATTTAGCTGCCAAAATATGTGCATGTAAGTCCCTGGACGAGCCATCTGCTTATCAGTTTTGCCACACAAAATTGCATTCCCAAAATGAAAAATATTTCCCAAAATTCAGTAGAAAATGTTCCCAATTGTATTTGAAGATTATTTTTTTCATACCAGCTTACAGTGTGTGAAAATCCTCTTCGGAAAATTCTTGCTTTCCTGAACATATTTATTTTCTCCAAGGGTCTGGGCCAGGGTCATTTTATACTTGCTTTTTTGCCTTTCTTTTGCAAATCTTTAGGATATAAAAAACATGCACAAGAAGCTACATGTGAACAGAACACACAGAGAAACATACTTTTCAGTTTCTTCAGAATTTATTAGGAAGGCTATTTTTGAATACAGACTGTCAGATGATGTGCAATCATGACAAAATAAGCCAGGTCCTCACGTGTGATAGCATGTATTTTCCTCTACATTTGTGTGCCAAAAAGTATCTGTAGGCGCGACCCTAAACCTAAGCCCCAAATAAACTCCATATAAGCTGTGAAACAAGTGTGCTACATGGGAAAATTGAGGATGCTAGTTTCAGATGCCATGTTGTGAACCGCCTATGTATGATCACCCTGTGAAATAGGCAGCCATACAAATTCAATAAATAATTAATAAATCAATAACAAGCGCACTGCCATCTTGCCAAACATTTAATGATATTTTTGCGTGTGATAGTTAACAGTTTTTGTAAGCTTTGTGCTGCGCCTTGTAAAAAATATTCCTGTCATTGCCACACTTTTTATTCCAATTCCTATATCTAGTGTTCCAAATGGGCAGACAAAGAAATAAATAGGACTGCAAAAATTCACTGTATCTCTTGTTCAACTGAGAATCAAACTAAGCAGCCATGCCCTTGGTGAAAACCACAGTACCAGCAAATATCTTAAAGCAGGAGATATGCATGTTGTTAAGTGGATGTAATATTGGAAATTGTTGCAGCCTGTGAGAGCTCTGCAGATTTAGCTGTTCTTTAATAGTATAAATATATTTAAATATGACAAGTATTAATATTTATACTTACAATAACCAATATACAGAAAGCCATCATTAATCATAAAAAGATTGAACATATTAGATAAAAACTTAATTGACATCTATTTCTCTTTGCCTATTTTTTGTGACATTGCCAGTGTTATAAAATGTTGTGCACATTTTCCTTTTTTAAGAGTATAATTTCATTAGGCTGGGGCACAGAACAACCACCAGTCCATAAACTGGGCATTTAAAGTTTTATTTGATTTAAACACACTTTAAGTTATTGGAGAGATGCATCTGTCATGGTAATAGTATCTGGGGGAACATAATGAAAAATTACAGTGAACACCCTAAGTCGAAAACCTTTTTTCAAGAAACTAAGGATTTTGTTTATAGAATATCCTAGTTTGCTTCAAACTCTTTCAGTAGATTGTACGTAAAGCAATAACACTGCTATTAATAAGTGCCAACATTCTGTATAACATTTCCACAGTGAAACAAACAAAATGCCAAGTTTCTCTTGTGCAAAATCTGATGATTGAGTAATTTTATTCAAGTCTGGGATATTTGA
>JANHJO010002246.1:11154-23423 GCA_032468235.1 Pseudoxyrhopus heterurus | reverse complement strand
GTCACAAATACATACCAGTTGCCAAGTGCCTGAATTTTGATCACGTGACCATGAGGATGCTGCAGGTTCATGAGTGTGAAAAATGGTCATAAGTCACTTTTTTCAGTGCTGTTGTAACTTTGGTCACTAAATGAATAGTTGTAAGTCAAGGACTATATTTAGTCAATTGAACTGCACTGCCTGCTACAATGGTGGTCTCTTTCTAAGCAATAATAACTGTTTTGCCTTTCTCCATACATCAGTCCTGGCTTGCTTCAGTGCAACTTATCTTTTTGGATTTTTTGCAAAAGTCTTTATTACATTTCATAAACAAATATTAAAATACAAAGTAAATAAAGGGGAGAAAAGAAGGGGGGAATAACAGGACAGATTAAAAAGTGGCACATGAATACGTTGAACAAATTTACAAATATAAAACAAAAGTGACCTTCAACATTTTTCAATTTAAACATAAAAATTTAAACATAACAATTTAAACATAACAACACCTCTCTTTAAATGATTATTCAATATTTATAATAAATTCAATATTATAAATATATATTCAATATATTAAAATACCAATGACACTCTAAAAAACCAACATATTCTTCTAATTTTGATCTAACTTATAAGAAATTTCAAATATAAATAACTATATATTTAAAAAATTTCTAATCTTGACTCTAACCACATTATTTCTATATTCAGGTCAGATTTAATCTTCAAGTCCCAAAATCAAAAGTTGATTTTTATATAACGTATCTTTTTGAAATAGAGTCATTCTTTGATAGCACTTCTGGTCTTTGTCTCCTCTTCTCCTTCAAATAAAACTAATATAGGAGCTGAACTACATCAGAAAGCTGTTAAACAGATTTTAACATAACAGGGAATGCAAATCCAGGCTGGGTGCCAACCTATGGTTCAGTGGACTAATTGAGTAAATCATGGTTCAAAGTGATCTGGTCTGATGTTTAAGGCACCAGGCTAGAAACCAGGAGATTGTGAGTTCTAGTCAAACTTTTGAGGGTATTCATTGCATGTTTTTAACCATAGAAAGTAAAACTGCTGTTGCCTTTCACATTTAGATGCCTCTTAATTAGTCTCAGCTGATTTTGTTGTGTCTTGTCCTCTTCCTCCTCCGCATAAAGTAGGACTAAAATTAAGCTGTTGTAGAATTGTTGTTAGGATGAAAATAATTGAATGAACAGTGTATTGAGTGTAGGAATCCAATGGGAAACTGATAAAAAAAGAGTTTTTTTCTCAGTTTTGACTGTCAGATCACAACAATAAGGTTGGTGCTAGAAGTACTACAAGAGGATGTGTATGGACAGAAGTGTTGAGAGTGCCGTACCTATCTTTGGCATCTCAAGTTTGAGATGCAAAGGCCCAGGCAACCTTGGAACAACCCCCGGGGGGGGGGGCGGATTTGATTGTCAATTCCAGGACCAATTGACTTTTTTGAGGTACTAGGCAGCTTCCTTCCCACTTCATTTCAGTTGGAAATTAATTTGTGAGTCCGGCAATCAGAGCAGCTATTTTACCTTAATGGCTCCAAATTTGCATGGAAGTTTGAAAAAAAGATCTTTGCCAAATTGGAGGTTTTCAGTCAAAATGATGAAAGTCACACTGTGCCAGTGTACTCCGAGCTGTGCCCATTTTGTATATGCGCGGACATCCCAGTGCACGTACAAAAAGGGTGAATCTTGTGTCTCAAGAGTGATGCTACTTTTCTCTCTTGGCTGCCCTGTGGGTGCCTCTGAAAAGGAATGGATGAGTACCAGAGCCATTTTAACATTCCCAATATTTGTAAAGATACTTTATTGTAAGAATTGCTATTTAGATTTCAGTCCCTATTCTTGAAGAGAGAATAGAGAGAGAGAGAAAATGTTTAGCATGGTGTACAACAAAAAAATGGGAAAGAAAATATAACTTCACCCAAAAGAGACTTACATTTGGGAATTTTTTTAAAAATTTTAGTATTTTGACTATCATTGAATTTTAAAGAATGAAAGCAAAAGGCATTTCTGAAAGAGTACTGTATTCTTATCATGCTGGAAGTCCCATTGAATTAATATAGACTGATTTTTGCAGTAGCAGCAAACATAATGGATTATTTCTGATGTGCAAGGAAATATTTAACAACAGAATGGGCAGTAAATGTTAAAAAATAAATGAGAACAAATTCAGCTACAGATAACATGAGGAAAATGGATCCTAAAGCACTGAAAGGGAAGAAATTGTTGCATAGCAAAAGAGAAAAAAAGTGCAGGAAAATTACAGAAAGCAACGTGAGACATTATAGACAATAATTATTTTATCTACCAATTATCTGGCTTTGAGATGAGAGCTAATTTCAAAAGGCCCTTGTCAGATAATTTGCATTCCTTCAGTTCTTTCTTTCCCTTAATCCTAGCTATTTGCTCTTAGCCTTTAAATTCTTCCCCATCTGGAATACTCCCTTGCTGCTAAAGCCTGCACAGGAACCCCCAAGATGGCAGTCAGCTTGATTTAAACTTCCAGAGGGGTTTTTATGGAATTCCAACCTACAGGCTTCTGTTTCAAGCTGATGTGTCGATGATGGGGGAATTGCTGGGTCTTCAAACTGCAAATATTTAGACTTTGAAAGAAAAAAAATGTCCTGGCTATATGGAATAGAATAGCAAATAAGGTCAGTGGACATGTTCCATCACTAGTAACTGAAAGACTGCAAATGATAACTTGATTCCCGCACCCCATCTATTCAGTCCATCTGGAGTTCATTTGCAAAGTATTGGAAAACTTGTTCCAACTGAAATTGATCAGGATTCTAGGTATACAAGCAGTCTAATTAACCCAATTTCACCTGTAGAGGACACAACATTCCTTTAGACAAAGATTGCCCTGACAACAAGATTTCCTTTTTATTTGCAAATCCTCCTTCCTGGAGCTCTTCTGTGCAATTTCTCAGTGCGTCCTCCCTTGCCTGCTTCTACCCAGCTGCCCTTATGTAATATTGATGTCCTCTGCTTATGGCTGGCACCATCTACAGAGCAACATCAGAGACAGTGCCAGTCATAAGCCATGGACATCAATATTACATAGGGGCAGCTGGGCAGAGGTGAGAATAGCATGGAGCTTTTAAGAAGGAGCCTGCAAAGAATGAGGTTGATGCCAGTTGATGTGACAGACAACTAAAATGAGGTTTCGCAGCAAAAAAATTAGCTATTGATTTATTCCAAAGTTTTATGTGGCCAGCTGACTTTACGTCTCTGGGTCGCTTGCAGCAATGCAACCTCCTCTTAAAAAAAATCTGATAAAAACAATTATTAATAAAAAGATATAGCTAAAAATGCAAAAACTGCAAGAAGGGGGCTTGATTCAATTCCACTGATAATTTGTCACACCCTGTGAGATCTGCAATGGAGAAAGCACCAGTCATTGAGCCCAAATGCATCCTTGGCTGAGCTCACAAAAGGCACTGAGCTAAAAGTGGGCATTCATAGGGAGCTTGGGGTGATACTCGTGTAACATTTCAAGCATCACAGGGAACATCTTGAATTTGATCTGAAAAGCAAGTACTCACCAACTGTTTCATCAGCGGGACAATGTGTAATTTTAGGCACCGCTCACCGTATTTTGGGCCAGCTGCAATTTTTGCATCGAGTTCAAGGACTGCCCCATAAAAAAGAAGAAGTGCTCCAACAAATAGCCGTGGTCATTGGCATCTGTCTAGCTGTTATTCAGACATTAAAACTTGCTTTCTTTCAAAAGGTGTTTTTAGAATACAACTTCACAGATTCGGCCTGTTGTCAGGTTCAGGACAAAGTAGCCCATTACTTACAATATTTTCCAGCTGTAGTAGAGGTAATTTCCCAGAATGCTGAGAGAGCATTTCTTATTGTTTATTATTACCTCAGCACTTGCTGCAGTTTTTCTGAACTTGGAAGTTAAGAAAAGCTAGCTAGTACTAGGATGGGAAACCATAGTTAAACTCCAAGATTGTGGGCAATAGGAAGAAGGCAATAGCAAGACTTCCAAGAAAACTACACAGATGAATTAATGTTGTCCTTGTTGGGATGTCTTATTTTTTTCATGGGCTCATATAGTAAGTTTCACTAGTTAGAGGGCTTATTGTTCTGTTTTGTAACTTGTTTTGATGCCAATCTTTCACTTCCAGAAAGATGTCCAAAGAGGGCAGACCATTTTGAAGGAAGCCAATAGCGATCCATACCCAAAGGAAGAAATCTTATTTTGGTGATGTTCTAGCAGGGATTTTAAGCCCATCTCCCATTGTTGTTTAGGCAATAATGGGAAGATGTATATCCAGGAGTAAATAAAAAGATTTTGGACCCCAGCTTTTTGTCTTGATAGAAAGAAAATACAATCACTCGGGAGTTATCTTTTGGGTCAGCCAACGTAAGCCTAATAAGATTTTGAAAATGTCAGTTGTTTGATTCTAACCCCAACCCCAAGACAGCTCTAAGGTTAAAAAGGAACCTTTTAAAAAAGGAAATAGCTATTGGAAATCCATTCCAAAACATCTGAAAATGCCCCCTGTGCAAAAATAACAAACACATCTTTTGTGTTGCAGTGGAGTTTGAACTGAACAGCCTTGGCATTAGGCAAGATTTTCTGTGCTTTATTTAGCACATTGTACAGTACGTGTATATCATGTCCTCGGTGTGCCAGGACTCAGAACTGAATTTAATGGCAGTTGCGGAAAGTAAAATCCACAAATCATTGAAAGCTAATTTATTGGCATTTGACCAACTGATGGCTCTGTCCTCTGGATAGAGTACTGTTTGGTTTTGTTCCAGTTCACTTCAGTAGGGATGAAGGGAAGACACACGACTAAATCATGAAGGATGCTGAAGCTGTCGTGCATCAACAATCTAAAGGGGTGTCATTTTTGATGTACTGGATCCTTTCAAGATTACCTCAACAGGGCCGTCATATTTGATTGATCTCTGGAAGTGTTTTAAAAATGGCCTTGCCTGCCAGCATGCATAGGAATTAGTGGTTTCATTATGAAAACCCAAGTTCTCACTGCAAATGGATCTAATAATGTTAAACAAGGGTACTCAACACATTGGCTTTGAAACTGTATTTTATAAATGCACTCAAGAATAAGTCCTATTATGAGTTGCGGTAGTGCAGTGGTTAGAGTGCAGTACTGCAGTTCTGCTGCCTGCTGGCTGCCTGCAATTTGGCAGTTCAAATCTCACTAGGCTCAAGGTTGACGCAGCCTTCCATCCTTCCAAGGTGGGTAAAATGAAAAAGCAGATTGTTGGGGGCAATATGCTGACTTTGTAAACTCTGTAGACAGGGCTGTAAAGCACTGTGAAGCAGTATATAAGTCTAAGTACTATTGCTATTGCTACTGAATTTTGCTGCTGTGGCAGTAAGGAGAACAAGAGGTTGGTGTGAGATTCTAAGCATCTTCTGCTTGCAATTAATAGCACAGCACCAGCCAGTCAGCAGCTACACTTACAATTGGGTTATTTGCAAGTGCTGATGGTGAGACTTTCCTTTTGATCAGGGTCAGCTTTATATAGGCTGGAACACTGGGGTGTTAAGTAAACGTGTTTAAGACTCTCCAATGAGTGCTGAGTGGTCAGAAAGTAGCATGGCCGTCAGTGGTGTGCATGGTCCATAGTCTTCTGGCCTGGTATACTACTTCAGGATGGGGCAATCCTACCAAGTGACATATTAATATATTAAAGAAACACATCTTGTTGGAGAAAAGATACCGCTATGATTTGTGTGGGCATTTTGGAAGCTGAGGACTCTTAAAACTCCGACTCCTAGGAGGTGGGGATTGATATGGTGCCATCATAATTTATCAGCTTCATGCATAAAAGTGTGTGGCAGCCTTCAGTTGTACCTCCTCTGTCTTCTCAAAATATATCTCCTCTAGTTAGACATGACCCCATATTATTTTTTCAGTTGGCAGATGGTTCTTTGTCTTCTATAGCTGTTGTTGAAGCCTGTTTTACATAACAGCTTATCAGAGTATCGTCCTTTTGAAAGCTAGAAATGAAGCAGTAGCTAAAGAAGGCCTAGAATTGATCCAATTCCTTTTCTGCTTTTCAGTCATACTATGGAATCTCTGTAGCTACTGGACTAATCAAATAACATTTCCCTATGGATTTACTGGCACTAAGTGACATAGCCTTTGGATTAAATTCCAAAGAGATCAAGAACTGTATTATTATGGCCCATGGTAGCATCAAGTCAATGTTGTAGTTGTTTGATACGTCCATTCATTCTGAATGAGATTGTGTTTCTAATGACTGTATCGACACTTCTGTGCTTCAGGTGTCAGCTTTAATTTGAGTTGTGAATGAGTGTTAAAATGAAGTTTTTGAGTTACTTTGTCATCTGTGCATATGGAATAAATTTTGACTTGTGAAAGAGCTCTCAGGCATTTGCAAAGTGTCAAGAAATCTTCATTCCCTCTGTGTGGGTTTTTTTTTTAATTTGATGTTTCAATTTATTTCCTTCTGATTTTCAGTAGTATTACATTTTCCTTTGTTTACATTCTACAACTGCCTTCTCAAGAGTTTTCCCCTTTTATATAAAAATGAACTAGTTTGAGTTAATTACTGCCCTATCTGCTATTGCAAAGTTTAATTTATGACCGGAATTATACTTTATTCTGACCAGGATTGGGTTGCTCTTAAAACTCTCCCTCCTCGCCAGTTTGTGGCTTTTGGACCATTGCAGGTTTGCTGATGAAAATTGGCAGAATTTTTTCCCGTGTATTTTAGTGTGATTCTATTGTGCTTGTCCTAAACCAGGGCTGTCAAACCCATGGCCTGTCACAAGCTGGCCACACCCATGCCTGGGTTAGCAAAGGGGAAAAAGCCGTGATATGTCACGTGCTGCCGCCGTGATGACACGAGTTTGACACCCCTGTTCTAAATGTTTATATATAACACCTTAGAAGCAATCTATTTCAAATTATTTGGGGCTCAGCGGATTATTTAGATCCACCCCATTTTTGTTGACTTCATTCACTTTTTAGACATGGCCTCATCACCTTTTCAGTGTGGCCTCCATCATGACACAGAACAGCCCTTACTTGGGAAAAAAAAGTTGTCCACCCTCATCTAGACTGGGGATCTTCAAATACCCTTTTTTTTTTAAAGGAAATCTTTCCATACTGATTGAAGTCTGTTGAAGAACCTCAACACAATGCCTAGGTTGGTGGGACAAGCCTCAAATTCAGATGAGACATTCATCAGCTTACAAGGCACCCAACATTCTCCCAGCAGTAGTAGCGAGAGCTTATATTAGTCCCTTGTTCTATTCCCACATGTTTTTCAAAGTCTTCTAGTCATGTCACATCCAGCTTAACTGGCCTGCTGTTAATTTAATGGCACAGTGGGGGAAAATTCCTCTCAATGTCAGCCTGTTGTTTTTGATGCATCGCTGCTGCTAGCATTCAATTCCAAGTGGGTTGCCAGCAGCAGACTAGATATAACTGAACGAGCCAACAGGAAATATGATGGAGAGAAAAAGAGACATTCCAGGTAACAATCAGTTTGACAGCAAGTTTCCACACTTATTGGTGATCTATCACATTCTACAATTCTTTCTCAGTCCGAGGTTATACTCCCAGCTCTGGGATATTTCATTCAAATAAAGGTATGTGGGTTTAAAAACCTTAGTTCTTTTTGATTTTATCTGAGTTCTTTACTATATCTGCCCTTATTTTAATGTTTGTTTATTTATGCATTTAATTGCATACTGAGCTGTGGTGGCGCAGTGGTTAGAATGCAGTACTGCAGGCTACTTCTGCTAACTGCCGGCTGCCTGCAATTTGGCAGTTGGAAGGCTCAAGGTTTGACTCAGCCTTCCATCCTTCCGAGGTCGGTAAAATGAGGACCCAGATTGTTGGAGGCAATAGGCTGACTCTGTAAAACCACTTAGAGAGGGCTGTAAAAGCACTGTAAAGCGGTATATAAGTCTAAATGCTATTTATATCCTGGAGCAATCAATTGGAAGGTTTATTGATGGGCAACACTTCAGACCCTTTGTGGTCTAAATTGGATTGTAAAAACTACATAATAATTAAGTAAAACTGCTCTATGACACGACGAAGGAAGGTTTCTTCTTTACAACTTGGATTTTCAGCTTCTTATGTGCCAACTCTGTCTGGACTAACAAGATTCAGATTACTACTAGATGGCAACTAAGAGGTACAGGGGAGGGAGGGGGGAATCTACATTTTGGCTGACATTTTGTGATTGTAGCCTTGTCGTATTAGGAGTATGACGTATCTGCCCAAAGTGACAGAGAGAAGGCGAGTAGATGTATAGTAGTAGGGGGGAAGAGTTTGCAGTTAGTGATGACAAACGTCTTTGTCCATGCAGGAATTCTCTGGTGCCCCATCGTACGCTGATGCTTTGGAGAATGAGTACCTGCGGCAGGAAGGCGCTGACTCTGCTCAGCAGTGTCTTTGCTGTGAGCGGATTGGGATTTCTGGGGATTGCGGTGAGCACCGACTACTGGTTGTATCTGGAGGAAGGGATCATCCTGCCCCAAAACCAAAGTACCGAAGTCAAGATGTCTCTGCATTCTGGCCTCTGGAGGGTTTGCTTTTTGGCAGGTATGGTGCTTTGGGCAAAAGTAAATCTAGCTTTCTTTATGCTTCTATTCTTCATGACTTAAAAGTATTGAAAGGATTAGGAAATCCCATTAACGTTCCCCTACAATTTAATTTATATGAATGGTTATAAAATAATTCTTTTTTTTAAAATGCATGTCCACATTACTTCGTTGTTTTTATTTTCAGTATTTTAAGGGGAAGGGAATGGCTAGCTTATTTTAAAGACAGGAAACCCTCTCCATTAAATGGTTTGGAATGAATTAAATCTGACACCTGATGTAGATGTACATAGATGCAGGAAAGAATCATTATATGAATACAAATCTACCCGTTAGAAAAAACCCAGCCAGAAAGGTGTATAGATAATTTGTGACCAGAGTTGAGCCCAAAATTTATGTTGCTAAGCAAGACAGTTATTGAGTTTTGCCCCATGTTACGACCTTTCTTGCCACTGTTAAGTGAATCAGTGCAGTCAAGTTAGTAATACTTAATAGTTAAGCAAATCTGGCTTCCTCAAAGACTGCTCGTCAGAAGGCTGCAAAAGGTAATCACATGACCCCAAGACACTAATCATAAATACATGTCAGTTACCAAGCATCCAAATTTTGATCACGTGACCATGGAGATGCTGAAACAGTTACTAAGTGTGGAAAATGGTCATAAATCACTTTTTCAGCGCTGTTATAATTTTGAACTGTCACTAAATGAATGATTGGGGAGTGGTACGGTGGCCTAGAGGAGAAGTTCTTGCCTCACAATCAGGAGACTGTGAGTTCAGTCCTGGGTAGAGGCAGTTATGTCTCTCTCTGGCACAACGAGAATATATCTGCTGTATAAAAATTTCGCATTGGCAACAGGAAGGGCATCCGGCCATTAAACACTCTGCTAGCTCCATTCAGTTACCCAGACTCCACCCCGCAAGAGATTATGGGGTTGTTAAAAGATGATGATGACTGACTTCTACAGTCTTAATACTTTAGTTTAGGGTTTTTATTTTCAACCCTTATGGGATGCAATGTTTCCTCTTTAATTGATTTAATCTTGGTTTCTACCAAATCTTTAGGATTGACAGAATTTCCCCAGGCTTAGACTCAGAGCAACTTCTGAAAGATAGAAGTCTAGAACTTGAGAAAAACCACTAAAATGTACATAGGAAGGGGTCAGGGCACATTTTTAAATTTCTCCATTCCCAGATAATTAACTTATATTACATGGCTTTCCATTGGGAAACAAGGCAAAATCTCTTGTCTTCTCTACACACATACATACATACAAGTATGTCTTGCACAAAGATCCTTAGACTCTACTTGTCTGAATCTGTTTCTGATTACCGATTAGCTCTTGACAGATATAGCGAAGTTTTTTTACTTATTTCTACAGTAGTAAATCCTCAACTTAAGACCAATTGTGATGGATCTACTGTGGGTTAATTACTATCCAGATTAGAAGTTACAACTATGGGTGGGGGTGGGACTACAGTCATGTGGTTGTACTTTGGGTGCTTGGAAAACGGCCATTTGCAATGCCATTTGATCACATTTTACTATGATTTTAATCAGTTTTACCACAGGTTTCTTTAACAAGCCCCACATTCACTTTACAGCTGCTGTCTTTGCTTAACGACCACTGCAAAAACGATAATAAAAATCAGGCGGGTCATGTGATCGACCTGTTTTACGGCCATCACGACTTAGGACCAAAATAGGCAGGTTCCGTTATGGTTTCTATAATCAACTCAAATATGCACTCATAAACTCCTGTTTAGGAAGATCCATAATACAAATAAAATTCAGGGTTGTCTGGGGAAAATTATAATATTGGGCCTTTGTTTTACCTGTCCAAATAGCACTTAGCTGTTACCAGCATTCAGAGTAACAGAGCTGGAAGGGACCTTGGAGGTCTTCTAGTCCAACCTCCTGCTCAAGCAGGAGACCCTATACCATTTCAGACAAATGGTTGTCCAGTTTCTTCTTAAAAACCTGCAGTGATGAAGCACCCACAACTTCTTTTATTACGTTCAGGATAACCTGTTTAACACATGACTCCGACTTCATAGGATTTCCCGTTGTTTCTTTGTTTTCGGTAACATGCTGCTCCTACTTCTCCTTCTCTCAAGCGTTTCTTAACCAAGATGAAGTTCCTGAGGATGGCTGGTCTTCAATCCAGCCAGTGGCCATAGTCCCAATCGTTTGCAAATGATCACGGTTTCTGTCATTTCAGTCCAGCCTACGCAAGTTAACATAGGGTGGTTCCTGGTTCTGTACTCAAAACCTCCAGAAGGGCGAAATAGGCCAGAATATTTTAGTATGGACCAAAGTCTCTGGCAGAACTTCTGACCTGTTCCTTTCCTCTTTTAGGTGGGACGATGATGTTGTCTTCAAGAATTGCGCTAAAGGGGTAGACGAGATGAAAAAAGACAAACGATTCGTCAACGACACGCTGCGGTCTGAGTTCCACAAAAAGTTTATGGAAAAATACATCAAGTAGGATCTCGTTTTTGAATAGGTTGTGTTGCCGATAGGTTGTGTGGGGCAAGTCATCTGCCTTCCATCCGGAAAATGCTGGCTCGGATGGAAGAAATCTGTCAACGGTGGGCAAGTATCCCCCATGAGCATAGGTATATTTTTAACTTAATTCCTCGTCTGGCATATTTTTGCATGTTTTATTGTTGTAAACTTACCCCCTGCCGCCCGCTTCCCCCTACCCTTTCTTGAAGATGTCGGTCTCCTTATTGCTATGAATTTTATGTTCACTGGAAAATCATTTTGTAAATGTTTTGAAAACAATGTCCAATAAATCCTCCACTCACTCATGAGACTATTTTCTTCGTTAAACCTTCATTAGCTCCCTCTCCTGTTCTGCAAACCTTGCACTCTCCCTTTTACTCAGATGGGAAAAGCTCAGATAGGTTTTTAGACTCAGCAGTGGTTCTTCTGTCTTCTGTGATACGAAGCATCCTTTTATTAGTTCTGGCTGATGCGTCAGCTTCATGGACAAGCAGGTTGGCCATTCCTCCTAAGTACCAGCAACCTCATTGCTTAGAAGTTTAGAATGTGGCCCTACTTCACCAAAACCCCACCATAAAGAAGATGGGGTGGAGAGGATAGGGGTCGGGGAAAAAAAAAAAGGAAAACGACAATGTCGGGTGGATCATACCCTATTCTGAGAGGTAGGGACCCAGTAGCTGTAATGGTACGTAGGAAAGACATTGGGAGACAGAGTGTAGAGGGGCTGCCTAGGGAACAGTCAGATAAGAGACAGCATGTCCTGCAATTGGATAGTGACAAAGCAAGAAGCTCAGAAGAGACCCTCCCTAGTTTCTTGAGTTGTAAAGGAGGTGGTGGGAGCCTTGTATTTTCAGACTTGCAAGAGTCTCTTAATACAGCTCTACACTTAGCTGAACACTTAGCTTATCTTGGCAGGTTTCCTATCTACTCTATCACAGCGATGGCGTCGTTTTGCTGCTTTTCCTGATATGCCCTTGGGTGGGAGAAGGGCAGACGAGGGGTTTCACCCGTGTTTCTGAATGAAAATGGGGAACCCCTTGGGTTAATGTTATGTCAAAGCATTGGTAATGGGCCTGCCTTGCAGCCCAGTTCAGAATAGTTTTGCTAACTAGAGATAGCAATAGCACTGTATTTATATACCACCTATCAGGGCTTGCAACCCTCTCTAAGCGGTTTACAATGTCAGC
>JANHJO010002246.1:0-11054 GCA_032468235.1 Pseudoxyrhopus heterurus | reverse complement strand
TTATTGTAAACCGCCCTGAGTCCTTCGGGAGAGGGCGGTATAGAAATTTTATTAAAATAAAATAAAAATAAAATAAATTTAGGGGGTTTATTTGAATTAGAACTCTAATGGAGAGGAGAGAGTTTAATTATGTTGCTTCCTCTGGAGTTCTGATGTGGACAGGAGGCTCATGCCTGCATTTGGCACTCTAAGGAAAGCTCTGATTAAGACCAATGTAGGGCTTTTCTTTAGAGCAAACTTACATATAGATCTGTTTGTAGGCGTGGAGGAAAATAATATAATTTAGGTCTATGATGGGAAAGAGAAACAATTAAAGGCCAATTATACTTAAAACATAGAACAAAGAATAATAGGGTTCGAAGGGAGGGTGCTTTGAGATCCATTCCCTCTTCTCCATGATAGCCCCTAAAATATTGGAAGACCACTATCATATCTCCCATAGTCTTCTTCATTAGATCAGACATACCCAGTTCTCTCAATCATTCATTAACTGTGTAGCTTTCACTCTTTTTATTCTTTCAGCTCTAGGAGAACCCCTATCCCACAATTATTTACAAAACAGTGAATCCATCTAGAATCTTTATATTTGCTACTTATTGATGCCATTTTTACAATTGGTCACATGGACTAGCCTGAAATCTTTGGAAATTTAAGAACTCATTGATCAGTATTGGGGAAGAAAACAATTGACTCAAAACCTTTAAAGCTATTGATTTTGAATAAAGTTTTTGGGTGTGAAAGAAAGCAATTCATTTCTCTAAGATTTCTCCTCTTGCAGGTGAAGAACATGGGAGGTGTTTCACAATAGAGTATGTCATGCCCATGAATGTCCAGCTGACTTCTGAATCAACTATCAATGTTTTAAGTAGGTGCTTCCCGTTTTCTGAGTCAGGGAAGATTTACCTTTTTGTGTCCTTTTGTAGAGAAGAGATAAGAATCTTAATCTGGGCTGCAAAAATGCACATAGCCACTAGAATCTAGATGGCGCCAAATTGATAAAGAAAACACTTGTTGGTGCCATCTAGTCCTTATTTGTAGCATTAATTGAACAAACAGCCGCATCAGCTATTCAGCCAGTTCCGACAGGTTCCGGAGAACCGGTAGTGATAATTCGGAGAACCGGCAAATACCACCTCTGATTGGCTGACCGTGAAAAATACCACCTCTGATTGGCCAAACATATAGTCACGCCCACAAAGCCACACCCACAGAACCGGTAGTAAAAAATATTGAATCCAACCACTGTTGGGGGGGAGGGAGGAAAGCCCAGACTGTTGCTTCATTTTCAATTGATTTCTGGTTGTTTGCTTTGAAGGTAGCTCTATTGTATCTAAGTGCTTCTGAAGAGAGGAAAAAGAGAGGGCTTCACTGCTGTTCTTGCTATCTCATTCCACTGGGCCACTGTTGATTTCCATGTACCATTGCTGTGATCTGATAATTGTTCAAGCAGCAAACCAATAGGTTGCTATTTCAAATAAGAGCAGTAAGAGCAATGCTGACAGACATTTTCCTAATGTCCATGGCAACAATGCCATCATTCATCAAGGATGGTGTTACTGATCACCAGACACAGTTTGGAAAGGGAATCCAGGCAATGGATAATGTGGATAGAACATACAATGTTATCCTAGTCAACTTATCATGCAAGTAACAAGCCGGAGTAGGCAACCTCATGCCTTGTAATGTTTTGGACTGCAAACCCCGCCATCCTTGACCCCTGAAGGAGTTGATACCCAAAACATCCGGAGGAAATCAGATTGTCTTGCCAAAAATGATACCATAGACAAGCCAGAGCTCAGATTAAAGAGATACTGATAGCTTTTGCTTTCAAATCCTTCTCCACCCCACAAAAGAAGAATAAAGGCAAATGGAAAGGAAGGAAACCTCGCTATCACAAATTAAGGTTAAGAAAATTTAGAAGGAGGCCTATGAATGGAACCAAAATGTCCTGTGAGAGAAGGGCCCACCTTCATGGATGGAAAGGTCAATAAAGCTGCCATTGAGGCTTAATATAAGGAGATGTACAGTAATCCATGAAAGTATCATTTGCCCCATTCAGTATGGAATTACCCCATAGCAGGAGGGCTCTAAGGTCTCTTTTTCTAAGAGGTAGGACCGTATGGCTCTAAACCTGATGCTTTTACCACTACTTTCAATCCCTCACACTGGATTGACAGGTCTTCTGGTGGAGGACTTTGTTTTCTACTGATGCACATTGTCCACAGAGTGGTTCAGTAATTCAGAAGGTTACACGTACATTACCTCCACAAGGTTAATCATATGGAGACTTGAGATTTCCTTACTGCAGTGTTAGCCTTTCAAATGGACTGAACATTAAAAGAAACACAAGCCAAGGAAACGGATTTAGAAAAAAAAAAATGTAAAATTCATGGAAAGCAGAAAGCATCTTTTCTGCAAGTGCGTGTTCTGTAGGCATGTGTCTGTATATTTTTGTAGTGATGTAGGGAATCCCTTCCCATGACATTTGCCTCACTCATTACACTTGTTTGCAAAATATCAGATAAGGATATATTTACATATTTGGGGATGATTCTGAAATTTAAGGGTTGCTACAAACTGCATAGAAAGAGAGACCAGAAAAAAAAACTTGGAAAACATCCCTACTACTTGTAATCTTATTTTGACCCTCAATGACTCTTTCTCACTTACGATTTTTATAGAAATGATTCGTTCTGCCACCCCGTTTCCTCTGGTGAGTCTCTTTTTCATGTTTATTGGATTCATCTTGAGCAACATTGGGCATATCCGGCCACATAGAACCATCTTGGCCTTTGTGTCTGGAATCTTCTTTATTTTGTCTGGTGAGTTTTAAGATGGCAGCTCTATCTTTTTTTCCCCCAAAACAACCTTTGTTTAAAGGTACATTTGAATTCAATCTCCTGGAGCAGGTGTCTGAAAAGTGAGATAGAATAGGCAATAATTTGGGATTATTAGCATGTGTGGAATTTAGCTTTTCCTTGTACTGTGACATGATAGTGTGTCTCTCTTCACTGGAACAGGATGCCATAGTTTTGCAATTGCTTAATTATCAGTTTTTCTTTTCTTGAATATGGCTAACATTTGTTATGCTATCTGTAAAAGGCAGACCCTGGTCGCTTAATTGATCTAGCCACAATTGAATGTTGCCTTATTTTATTTGAAATAGAAACTGTTCCATTATTGTAATTTATTGTTTTCTTGTAGAATTCTGGTCAGTGACTGCAATATATATATTTTTAAGTTAGCATTAGATGATTTTGAGCTAGAGGCTATTTCTTACTTATACTGCCACACAAAGTTGTAAGAATAAAACAGAGACAGAAAGGATTATACTCATTGTGATTTACTTGGAGGAAGAGTGGAAAAGAAACAGAATTAATCAACCAATTCCTTTCAACGCCAGATATTATAGTTATAAGAATGCTCCAAAAATAGAAGAAGATGGGAGTCAGACAAACTCCATGATAGCAACCTGATAAAAATGCTCTATTTATTTAAGTTTGCTCCTTTAAAAGTGTTTAAATTTTGTATGTAAACAGGTCAGATAAGTTTTGTTCTTGAGTGATATATCAATCACATAGTCAGTAAATTAACCTCTTTTTCATAAGGGCCAAGTCTATTACATGGATACATAACAATGGACATCAAGTAGAATTTCTAAATATAATATACCCATAAATAAATAGAACCCAAACCAAATAAAAGAAACTGTGCAGCTAAAATTTCCATTAAATTGGATGTTTCTGTGACAATTTAGAGTTACTCTGTCACAGTTTTGCCTTATTCTTGCAATAGCTGATATATAATGAGACATCCTGTACATCCTTACCATGGCTGTTATTTAAAAAACAATAATAACGTATTTCTAATGAAATTGTTTTTGAGTATATTTCAACTGAAATATTTGAAATAGAGATCTAAATTCATAAGGCAAAATAAAATACAATATGGAAGATTATTTAGTTCAGCAATATCAAGGAGATATATTTTAATATTATATAGAAAAATATAAAGAAACATTTTATTTATGTACTTACAGGGCAGATTATAAAAGGAAGTTCTTAAAGCAAAAATCAGCAATAAAAGCTTGTACTTTGCTCACAATTGCAATCTTGGTTACATTTCAGTTCCATGTAGGTCTAGACAAACGTCCTTTGATCTATGACATAGTGGTGAATGGAATTAATGTATGAGGCTTGAACTAAAAAGATTTCTGGAAACGTGTTTTCATCTGAGAGGGAAAGCCCATATTTTATTCATAGCATTAACAGAATATTAAACAAGCAACTGTGGCCGCAGAGCTTAAAAGCTTTTACTTATAGTCCCCGATCTACAAGTAGATCAGAAAAAGAGTACCTAAGAATTTAAATCTGTTGCTTAATTCAGCACTAAATCCTCATTTCTCAGTAACCACAGATGCAACTTTGGCATAATGCCTCTTCCCTATCCATGCTTGCAAATACCCCATTAAAACAAACTGGGAAATCTGTGGTCTTTAGATATTCTTGGACTTTAATTCCTGTTCGCCCATACGAGTAGAGATGAGTTCTACAACATCTTTCTCTAATTTTGTGTCCATGGTAAGTGTGGACTTCACTTCTCTTAACCCCCAGTCCCATCTGGAAGGTGATTTCCAATAATTCTACAGTGTTTGCCTATCTTGGCAATTTCTAGTTGTTGTGGACTTCAAATCCCAGAGTTCCACAGTCAGCATGGTCCTCAATGAGAATTCTGGGACTTGAACTCCACACACCTGGATATTGCTGTGGTGATGCACTATTCTAGTAGGAACCAGAATGAGGAGGTTTCTCCTATAGCAATTGGAGAGATCATGCATTTCCTATGCTTCTCCTAAAGGAAGCTGAAGGTTGCTTTGATTCTCTGCTGTAGGTTGTTTTTTTCTTCTTCAATATTTTGACCAAAACCTTTTGCTTTCCAGGTTTATCTCTGGTGGTGGGGCTCGTATTGTACATCTCCACCATCAATGATGAAATGCTCAATAGAACCAAGGATTCGGAGACATACTTCACTTACAAATATGGCTGGTCATTTGGTTTTTCTGCCATTTCTTTCCTCCTAACTGAGGTAAGATGAGCTCATTGGACACACTATGGGAAGTACATATTGTTGTAATCTGATCAGAAACTTGGTAACATAGGTTTGCTATCTTTTTTGTATATTTATTTAGGGGCAAAGAGGGCAAGAGGGGGGGCCAAAAGGACTGGCAATGCCCTTGTATTCCATGGCAATCACATTGTGCCATTTTTTGATTGCTGTTCCTTCAAATTAATAGCAAAATAATTCCATCACAGCAGTCTTCCCCCATTTGAACACCTTGATGTCCATATCTGATCAACAAGTCCCATAGTTTTCAGCAACAGCCATGCTAGCTGGAGAATTCTAGTATTGGAGGTTACATGTCAGAGGTCTGCCATTTATAATAGATAAAATAAAATAGTTAAATCTTGATTCTAACATTCGGTGTAACTCAGGCCAGTTTAGACTCCAGACTTTTAATAGCTGTGGAAACCATTTTGATTATAGCAATAGAGGGTTTTTTTTCTTGCTTCAAAATAAGGTAAATTAGCTTTACTGCTGGAATTTTCTTCCCTTCCACACAGTATGCAACAGAGTCATACCCTATCATTATGACTTCACTAACATAAGAATCAAAATTGTGAAGTTCATACATGTGCCACACTGTGAAATATTTTTAGAAATTTATTTTGAACTCTAATGAATGCTCAGTCCACTTAGGTATATATCACAGCCCTGTCATAAATGTTTGGTCAGTTATCTGCTTATAACAGGTAACTCCTCTTCAGTTCCAAAGCATATTTTCAATACACATTTTGTGATCCATACTGGAAAAACATTTGAAAATGATACTAGAGAAAAAGGATTTTCCCTGAGTGAAGGCTTGTAGAACAAGAGGGATCAGGCAATAGACAAATCAGTAAATGGACCTAAAGTAACAAATTGTTCTATACTGCCAAGAATTAATCGAGTTGTGCCCAATTCCTGTATTTATCTGTTCAGTTGACATAAACTCTATTCCATCTAAGCCATTTATCGTAGTTTTCCTGGACACTGTTTTCAGGTCTTGATTACTTCAACTTGATTTCTCTGTTAGAACAAGTGAGATTTTGTTCCCTTGTGATTATTGTTTGAAAGCAAGACAAGCTGGTAAATAAATTGGGCCTCCCTCTTATATGGAGAACAATTGTTTGAGGAATCTTCTTTTGAAGGTGCAGCTCATAATCCTATGCTGCCTAAAAGGGGTTGAGAGAAATTATAGAGTTGAAGTTGAATGCAAGCAGGAAAGAATACTGTCCGAGAATATTACTCATATAAGAAAAAAAAAGAACAAATCAATCATTCTGTCTTCTCAAAATTGGACTCCTATCAAAGTATTTCCCCTCTAAGCTATCCAGTGAGGTTACTGTGATTCTCACCTACCCCAAAAGCCTTGAATTAGAAGCCCAAAGAAAAGGTCTACTTCTGTAAACATCACAGGTTTCAAAATTGCTTATTGATTTAGAAGACCCGCAAAAGAATATTTTTGTCAGACGAAAGCGTGGACCAGTGTGACAGTGACTGATGGCTTTTCTGTCAATAGCAAATGAATTGGTACTACTTAACCGCAAAGTAGTTCGACCAGCAAAAGTTTCCTTTCAGTGAGAAGAGTTCTAATCATGGCAGATTGTGAGAAATGGCGCTGTTGATGCCGAAAGCTACATGTATATGTTTCATTGCAATGGCTGCCTTGTCTGCTTGGATCAATAGTGCATTGCATCCTATCCTTCCACCAGAAGGGCCGGCCAAGTGTCAAAGCATTGCTTTGGTTCTCTCTTTCTCTCTCTTGCAGAGTGCGGGTGTCATGTCCGTTTATCTGTTCATGAAAAGATACACTGCTGAAGAAATGTACCGGCCACACTCTGGCTTCTACCGACCCCGTCTTAGCAACTGCTCCGATTACTCAGGCCAGTTCCTTCACCCCGAGGCATGGGTCCGGGGACGCAGCCCTTCTGACATCTCCAGCGATGCCTCTCTCCAAATGAACAGTAATTACCCGGCTCTGCTTAAATGTCCTGATTATGACCAGCTGTCCTCCTCCCCGTGCTGAAGGACAACACCCCTCTTGCTTTTTAGGGAACAAAAGGACAACGGAGGCCGTGGGTCCTGAATCTGCAGTTTTCTTTTTCCAATGAATGATATTCTTCTTACTTAGAAATGGAGAAGGTTTTCCTGCCCATCCCAGCAATGCGCGTAGGAGTAGTCAATAAACTCTAGTGAGGCCTTTGATCCTGCAACTGATCCTTATGCCAGATCCTTGGAGCCCAAGGTACACAATAGCTCCGGCAAAGAAACCCTACCCACTGTGAAAATTTGGATATTGGAAAGATGGTTATTGGGCAAGGGGAGTTTCTTGGTTAGCAGGCTTTTAGCGGAAATGTATTATCACCCTAAGGAACAGAGGACGATGCCTGGTGAATTTAGAAATTCACATCATTACTTAGCTCTTTTTTTATATATAAAATTAGTATCTCGTTACAGGTAATTCATAGTCTAAGCTAATTGTGTATTTAGTTAAAAGCATTTCCTCTTTGCATATCGTTATCCTAGAAGATTGAAGTGTTCACTGGGAAACACAATTAACTCTCATCAAGAATCACATTCTAATTTGGCTGCTTCTCCACTAGATCAAATCTTTTGTTTCTAGAAAAGCAACATCTTAACAATAAAGTGCCTGATGCTGTGTGAGTATAAACAAACTTCTCATTTTCAAATCACCATAGGCTTTTATACACTAATAATAGGTTTATGGCAGATCAACAAAATTTTCTTATTCGGTTGTAAAAACTGACTGAACAAGAGATCTGATGCCCAAAGTGCAATTTGGTAGTGTGGCTTTTGTCAATTGTGCTATTTCATTTACTTTTAGTCCCCCTGCAAGGGAATCCAGGGGACTGCTGAATTGTGCCAGCATTCAGATCAGATCCTACGTGAAGAAAGTTCGCAGAACGGGGAGCAGGACTAGGATTACACACAGTATATTATCCACTGTGGATATGCTGAATGTCCACAGTGCATTATCCATGGTGCATATAAATGCAGTAATATAGTTGTACCAACTTTTGTAACAATTCTACTCTGCTCAGGATTACCCCAGACATCCAAATTCCAATCTTCTGATTTTTCACTGCTCTGGAAAATCTGATGTTCAACATTCTAGATCAGGCATAACAAACATGTGGCCTGCGGGCCGGATCTGGTACCCACAGACTACAGCCACCTGGCCCCACAAGGGCAAAAAAAATCCTGATGTGATACGGCCCACAATGCAATCGGGTTTGACACTCCTGTTCTATATAAATTTTAAATTTTGATTCATGTTCTCTTAACCTGTAATCAAAAGCAGTTGGAATATCCAGACTTCCCTTTTCTCAAAAATACGTAACAGTGATGGCCACTTATTTCCCTTGCACACTATTAAAAAGTTGAAAATAGTTAGACCCGGAAGCAAGGTTACTTGTGTTCCTCACCTACCAGAGGGCCATGTGGCAAATGTACATACATGTGTTCTCATTTACTCACTGTGTTTATCAATGGCTTTTGTTCACTGAATGTGTATGCAATAATGACCTGTTATCTTTCAGCTGTACCTAAATATTGAAGATTTTAGTTCTCCAAGTCTAGCAAGGGAACAAAAAATTGGAATTATGCTACAGTATCTTGATAAATGTTGAAGCCGCCCAGAGTCACCTACTGTATGTATGAGTTGGGCGGCTACATAAATTTAATAAATAATAAATTTAAGTTATAGTACGATGTGCACTCTAATCTGAGCATGTGCTAATCATGAACACTAAGGAAAGTAGCGTACTACACTTCTAGTACAAGCTTTGATTAAGTTACTCTCTCTCTTCTCTTTCCATGTAATGGCAATATATCTGTATTCATCTGACAGCTTATTTTATAGGACATCCACTTGTGGTTCCTGATAACGCAAAGCGATTCCTGATAAGGCAAAGTGACACAAATGTTTCTGCTACTATTTTCTTTTCATCCAGGAGAAGCAAATAGGATCATTCCAGCCTAAGCGGAAGAAACCAGCTTTGTTTGTCTGTTTGCTTATTTGTTAGCAAGTGGCTTTTTTGCCACTTCAGTCAAAGTGAATCAGCGTGCTCTAAAAAGTGCTATATACCCATGATAATAATTCCACAACTGCTTTCGTTTTAAATTCATAGTATTTTATGTACATGTTAACATGAGTAAATATTCTGTTTCTCTCAAACTGTTCTGTATTCTATTCTTACTTTTATTCATGTTCAAGACACAGTTGTACATTCTATGTGTCATGTCTGTGTTTTAGCTCTGTGACAGATTTTTAAGACAGGTTAAGGAGTAAGTAGAAATATATCAAATTAAGGCGCTATTTAAAATGAAAATACTGTTTCAGCTGGGAACAGTTTTCATCAAGTCTGGGAGAGTTGTTTTCCTCTTTTATCTCCTGGATAGGTAACACAACTTCATTTTAGGCTATTTTACATATAAAGCTTAGCCACATATGTAATCAGAACTTATCTCAGCATTAAACTCAGTTAAGTGAATCTGGCTTCTCCATTGACTTTGCTTGTCAGAAGGTCACAAGAGATGATTACATGACCCCTGGACACTACAACCATCATAAATATGAACCAGTTGTCAAGCATGTAAATCACATGACACTAGGGATGCTGCAAGAGTCATAAGGGTGAACAACAGTCTTAAGTTACTTTTTTCTGTGACGTTATAACTTTGAACGGTGAGTAAACGAACTGTTGTAAGTCAAGGACTACCTGTATTTCCTTACCACCAACCTTAAGCACATGCAAACAAATTCTTTCTAACCATTTGGGTATGTGGAATTTATAATTTTGGAATATAGTAGTAGATGACAAAGTAAATTACAAGTATGCCATTGAAAAGAACTGAGCTGACTGCAAATGGAAGGGGATTTAATCATATATTTCAGGGATTAATTTTACACTGCAAAAGCTATATGCTTCTACTCCGATTTTCTTTTAGTAACCTTCAGTTTAAGAGTAACAGGCAATGGATTACCGTGTCCTCTTTTTTTCTCATGGTAAATGTTTTTTGTTTAAAAAAATGCTGCTTACCCCCATCCTTTTTAAATATATCATTGCATGTAGTCAAGCTCTCTAGTCCTTATTGTCATGGGAACGGGAATAAGGAAATTTGCTTCATGGCTCAGTATAACTAGTTAGTAAAAAGAACAAAACAAAGGCATTACCTTCTTCCAATGATTGCTAAACTACAATTCTCAGCAGTCTCAGCCAATATATATATAATAGTGAAGGTTGCTTGGACTGGTAGTTCAATAACGCTTGATGACCAACACATACATGGTAGATTTGATTTATACATTGGGAATAGTTTAGCTCTGTTCTTTTGATTAATAAATGTTTATGGAAGGCTATATTTGCCTAGGACAATAGCATGAAATATGATTCATGTTCTAAATAAACTCATTTCAAAGCAGGCAAAACTAGCATGTATTTTGAGATTATTTTATTACTTAATATTATGTGAATTATGCTATCCATAATTGAACATTCTGCTTGACTATGCTGAAAAGACAGAACCTCCATCAGTAAATATTCCATGAAAATGCAAAATGTAGTCCTAGTATGAATTAAAGCTTTCTATGATTATCCCCAAAAATTTTTCGTAAAAAGCAAATCACCTGAAACAACTGGCTGAAAATGAGCAAAATATAAATGTTTATACATGTGTGTGTGTGTGTATAATTTATATTGTTGTTGTTAGGTGCGAAGTCTTGTCCAACCCATCGCGACCCCATGGACAATGTTCCTCCAGGCCTTCCTGTCCTCTACCATCCCGCGGAGTCCATTTAAGCTCGCACCGACTGCTCCAGTAACTCCATCCAGCCACTTCATTCTCTGCCGTCCTCTTCTTCTTTTGCCCTCAATCATTCCCAGCATTAGGCTCTTCTCCAGTGAGTCCTTCCTTCTCATGAGGTGGCCAAA